>CAJVQA010005926.1:0-15503 GCA_910591915.1 Cetraspora pellucida
CTTTGTCAAGTGCTATAAGGGCTTAGGCCTAAATAGTTATTTGGTTTAATATAATATTCTATATAGTGTAACTCTTACAACTCCTTCTTAAGTTGGCTTTTCTTTCTACCTTCACTACTGGATTTTTCTTTCAGAATTTTTACCAAAAAGTGAGAAATCTGGTGTACCCTCTCCAAAGGATCGACATTGTTTACCTTTCTAAATTGGTAACATTAGTCACGTGAAAACTATGAGATGAGTATCAGACCTATGATGGATGACATATGTCAAACTTAAGAGAAAAATAAAAACTTGACTATTCTCCCCACATGATAAATAGAATATATTATAATACAGAGATAAAGCAAATGTGGGATATTTTTTATTTAGTATTATACAGAATTTTTAAAACCTGGCATAGGCAAAAATAGTGCCTTCATGTTTTTTGTTTTTTTTTATTCTTTTTTTTATCTTTTTCTTTTTTCTTTTGGTTTACATTTAGGTTTTGTAGTTAGTTCCACTTTTTTTTACTTCCTTTTAGTTTTTCTTTCTTATATTCTGTTGTTCTTTAGGCAAGGATTATAGAATTCTCTTGCTCGATAATTAAAGAAGAGGAAAAAACGAATTAAAGATGAAGCTAGGAAGACATTTTGGAGCTTGTCGTGAAAGGAGGAAGATCTTTTTATTATAAACTTTAAGTAGTCAGATGAGTGGTTTACTTCTACTTAAAGTAATGCAACAGGTTGCACTTAGGTGCTATTAAAGTGGCTGGGTGATGCTAGACTTAGTTGTTAGGTAAATTTATATAATTGTAGCAATTGCAAAAATCTTAATAAAGTACTAGCATGACTGTCTATAGTTCAAAAAAAAAAAAAATGTATAGTACTCAGATTATCATCATGTATAATAGTCTTAATTGCAACTGCTTTGATTTGCCCAATTTTTATCAAATTTATCTTTTATCTTAGTTCTTAGTAATTTGTTTTCTTTAAATTTATATTGCCTTTTAGAATTTTGATTTATAATAGATGATAATAGTTGTGCAACCCTCTTTCCTTATTGGTTTTTATGTATAACTTCCTTCTCTTCTTTTTTTGATTAGCATTCTTTATCAAAGTCATTTGCATAGTTTTTATTTTTTAAAAATTGAAATAAATCAAATTTAATTAAGTATATAACTGCATTTAATTATACATACATTGGATTTAGCTTTTCAAGTACATTTATTTTTACAAAAACTTTTTTTTTTAATAAAAAAAAAAGTGAATTTAAAAATAAGGACTCAAAAGTAAAAATATAGAACCAAATTAAAAATAAGTGCCTAATTTTTAAAAATATTATATAGCAATACTATATAGTGCCAAAATAACTGCAATGTTATTTAAGCCTGTGGCAGTATAAAAATATAAACATCGATAAGGTAATAAAGCATATATAAAATGTAATGATTGATTGTATATTAGTAATTATAAATATAAAAAGAATTTTTTTTAAATTTAATAAATTTAATTTCTTTGTGTATGTCTAAAATTATTTATTGTTATAACAAATCACTATTCTGTTAAAACTTCTTTACCTTATAAATAATTGTGCTAGTTTAATGCTATTATTTAAGTAAAAATAATTATAATCAGTGCTTCATTTATTCTTTTATCTAATAATTAAAATATAGATAACTCTAAATGCATATAATAAAACATGTTCATAATAATTTATAATGCAGTAATTTGTGATCATGTTTTTTTAACTTTCAACAGATTTTGGCCCTTATATGTAATATTTTTAAAAACTAAGCCATTATATGTAATTATTTTTACTTTCTGGCCCTTATTTGTAAATTCTCTTAAATAAATAAAATATAAAATATAAAATTAAAAAAAACTATAATTTATACAAGTGCTATAGTTGATTTATATATTAGGCTGAAAGGTTAATATAGTTATTCATTAAATTTTACAAGTACTGTATTATTATTTAATTTAATATATAAAATAATAATATTTATAACCTAAGCATTTAATAAACTATTAAATTTATAAACATTTACTAGCTGTACTTACTTAATTAATAAATATAAAGATTATTTGCATTTAATTTAAGAGAATTTTTATAATAAAAATTTAAACTTTACAAAAAATCTTTTGTACAACTATGTTGCACAGCTATCTTATTTATAGTATATACTAAATTAATTTTTTTTTGATCTTAGAGAATTAATAACTGTAGATCAATTAATAATCATGATTGATTTACAAGATTACAAAGCAAAACTAACCAAAGTGGTAGGTATCTATTATTATTATTTTTTTGCTCTTTATTATTATTATTATTATTATTATTATTATTTTTGATTATAATTAACTCTTCTTAATTTAGGCTTATTAATTAAAGCACTTATTTTGAAGATTAACAATACAATAAATTAAATTGAAATATTCGTAAACTTGAACAGGTATTTTAAAACTTACCCAATGTTTTTATATTACTTTAGCAAATATTCTTCATACTAATTTAGCAAAAGTTTAACTTTATTTATAGTAACTATTACAAGCAAATAATCCTTATACTTAGTATAATCCCTATCTAAAATTAATAGTGTGAATGACTATTATCTTTATTGTATACTTCTCTAACATGGTCTACTTCACTTTCAACCAAATATTTAAAATAGCTCTGAGATAATGCATCCCATTCTCCTATAATCATCTGCTCAAGCTTATTAAGATTGCCAGATTTTGGATGACATTTTCAGAGCTTTTCTTCAACCTTGAACTAAAGATTCTCAATAGGATTAAGGTCTAGGCTGTATAGAGGCCATTTGATTGTTTTAATATCCTTGTTAACTAATTATCTTTTAACAATTTTGCCTCTGTGAACTGAGGTACCATTATGTTAAAATATCTTATTGCTATTGGAGTATTGGACCTGAAGCTTAAAAATGGCATAATGACTAAGCATTCGATGATAGGATGCACTTGTGACACTGTCATGAAGACAGACAAGAGGGCCAAGACCCTATCAAGAAAAACATCTCCACATCATAACCTCTTTAGATTTAATTGCTAGAACAAGGCAATCATCATTAAATTCTTTGTTTGGCATTCTTTATATGTACTGATGTAAATTAGGACAAATTAAACAAAAATACTTTTCATCTGACCAAAGAATATTCTTTTATTCTTTGGTCATTCAGTGAAGATGCTTTTTTGTCTAATTTTAATGCTCTTTTTTAGTTTTACTATTAATAAAGAGCTTTGCACAAGAAACATGTGCGAACAGGTTAGATTTTTGAAGAGTATAATTAATAGTTTTTTGGGAAATTACCTATAAAATATAAATTTTAAACAAAAAAAAATTAATATCAAAAAATAAAATAAAATAACTATTATTTTTTCTTTTTACTATTCCAATACAGCTTGAATATTTTTTTTAGTCATATGGTGATTATTTAAAACAAGCTGTATTAGGTGATCACATGCTGATTCATCTAAAATTGTGGCCTTTCTTGATAATCTGGTAATGTTTGAGATGAGTTGTCAAGTTATTTTAACATATTTTTGACAGTCTTGGAATCACAATCAACAAGGTTAGCAATTTGCCTATATGACTTGCCTAATTTTTAAGTAAATATGATTTTTTTGTGTTTTCTTTTTATAAGAGTTATGATTTAAGCTTGTAAAATGCAAAAGATTTTAATAAAACATATTTATATTTGCAGGTTTTTTAATTAATAGCTATAACTAATTATTTTATTTAACTCGATTAAAAAAAAGACACCTAACAAATTATTAAAATTTTATATAATTTTGTATGCAAAAAGTTTTAGTAAATTAAATTTAATATAATCATTGAAAATACATATAAATTTGTTAATAAATTATAGAATCCTATTTTTTATTTTATTTTTATTTTTTTTATTATTTTTTTATTTATTTTTTCACTAAAAGCTGAGTCTAATGTATAAGAATTACTGATATTACTATATTAAATATAATTGTATATTTTGACAATTTTGATATTAATTTCTAATAATAAAAATGATATAAATGATCTTGCTAATGAATATTGGTCAAAAAAAAGAAAAAAAAATTGTAACATTAAATCAAATTGAAGCAAAGTCATATAACTATAATTACCTGTTATAAAACAAGATTTTAAAACAGTATAGTTTAAAGGAAAAAAATGCTAGAAACTAAGAAGATGAGTTGGGATAATGATAAACCAAATGCCACATATTTAAACAAATCTTTCATTTCAAAAAATATACAAAAAGCACATATGAAATATACTGAAAGATATATAAAATATAGCAAAGACTATCTTCAAGAACATATAAAAAATTAAAGACAATGCTTTTAGAGAAATAGAAAAAACTAGATGCATGAATTTAATTAATAGTATTTCAAATTATATTGCTAAAGTTATTTCTAATGAAGGTTATAGTTGCAAATGCTAATGCATTATCTTCAATATATGTATTGTGCTGATATATTGCTGAATTAGTATATTAATATTTATTATTAATTTGCTAAGCAATAAATTTACATGCTTAAAAAATTTATATTGTTTTTTCACATAACTATGATATATTTTCTGAGAGTACTGTACATTTTGGATGATTTCATGCTTTAGTAGTGAAATATATAAACTTGTTTGCTATTAATAGTATGAGAGATCAATATTTGTCTAAGTACTTCTTCTGTAAGTAAAACAAGTTTAGCAAATTCATAATCAACTTTAAATTACAAAAACTTTCACAATATAATATTTTGATGATATTTATCTTTATTTGTGTTTAAATTATATTGTAAATATAAAAATCATTTATTAAATTAAAGCAATCAAGAAGCATGTCTTAAATGTTAAAAAATTTTACTTGAAAGCTTATTTAGAGGAAACCTAATTTATGATTATTTAAAAGCTGCAAAGCGATTGCTCTGTAATATATATACTAAGATATGTAAAGGCAATGTAGTAGTTCAAAGTCTCCTAAAAATTAGATCTTATAGAGGCTCAAAATGCATAAAAAGCTCTAGTAGTTAGTCAAAAAAAAATAGAGTATATTTTAAGAACTTTGAGTAAAATAATAAGATAGTAAAATAACACATAAATCTTATCTGTAGTTAATAATCATATATCATCTTATTAAGTAATAAATGTTATAACAATAAGCTTATTTCTTGCTTAAGATTTCTGGTGCAATGTATGATAATACACTGAGAAGAAATTTTAAAAACAGAAAAGAGAAAACACATTCTTATTCAAAAGAAGAAAGTGTGTAGAAATATTACCAAGAAAAAAATTACAACAATAGAAAAAAAGATTTTAATTAACTAAGAAAGAAAAGAAAATAAAAACAGAGTCCATTGGTTTGTGGATGATAGGGAGTAGAGAGTGCTGTTAGTTCTGCTTTGTTTTCTTTTAATCTTGGTTAAGTTTTCTGATAAAATTATGCTAAAAACTAACTTATATTACATATGATTATTTTGATCCTATGCAGCTATTCTTATTTAATGCTAATGTCTGAAAATGCATAATATTACTGAATAAGCTACAACATAGTATTAAAATTAACCTGAGAATTTGAAATTGCATTTTTTATAAGATGGTTAGATAAAAAAAAAAATCAAATAAAATGTATTTAAGTAAAGATTATATATAAAATAGCTGAAGAATCAAGTATTTCTTTAATGATTATATCATGTAATAATCATAACAATTACTAATAAAATTGTAATATAATATTAAAATTTTAATGCTAAACTTTGACCTTGATTAACTTGGCTTCTAGTGATTAAAATTGAATGATTTTTTTTTTATTTGAAAGTGCTTTCTCTCTTCTACAAAATAAAAAAATTTGTCACTAATTGTTAAAATAATTAGGATATATGATAATGAATAAAATTTTACATATTAGAATAAATTATTTGAATTATTTTAACAACTAATGATTAGATTTTAATATTTTTTTATATTTTATAAAGAAAATATGTATGTATTAAATAAAAAAAAAGAACTATTTTAGACTAATAATTATTGAAAAAATTATATTAAAAAATTAAATTAAAAATTTTTGTTTTTGTTAAATTTTTAGTTAACTATTAATTAAAATTGTATGAAATTTATATAGTAGATAGAGAAAAACTTTATTTATAAAATAGTAAATTATCATTAAGATTAGATTGATAGTTGTTGAAATATTTGCACAGAAACATAAATACTTACTAAATTTATTAAAACCCTAAAAGTAAAATTAAATAACTTGTTAATTATACAAGTATATGATCTAAAAATAATATGATATAATCATTAAAAGATAAAGTTTTATATAGTCAAGTTAAGAATATAATTAATTAGTAAGTTTTTGAGTTATAAGCCAAATCCTTAAATATGAAAATATTTTTGTCACCCACTTGCAGTTATTTTTAGTTTTTTTTTAAAAGTATGTCTAATTATAAATCATAATTCCTGCTTCTGATTTTAAGTCTTTAATTACTCTTGTTTCTTTCTATTTTGCTTCTAATTTTGTATTTATTACTAACTTATATAATAGTTTTACTAATATATCAGTTTGTTTGTTTTCTTACTCTAGATAGTAGTTTATTTCTTTATAACTAGCTTTTTTAGTCTATATTATTTTCTTGTTTGTTGCTTCTTTTTTTATTAGGTTATTAGTTTTGTTATTTTATTTATCTTTACTATAATTTTTTACTTTAACTAACACTATTTAAATGTTTTTGTCTTAATAAGTCTCTAATCTTTATTATTTATATTATATTTTTTTCTTAAGAATCTTATTGCTATCTGCTTTTTAACTTTTTACTAATGTTTTTTATTATAGCATTACTGTTTATATATATCTTTATTTGTTTTTTTTGATATTATTAAAATTATAGTTTAAATTATTTCTTAATTATTGTTGATGTCTGCTATCTTTTTAGACCTAGTACTGCCTCTTATTTTAATTATTTTTGTGTTTTGTTTGTTTAAATTTATCCTATACTTATATTATTTTTAATTACTATTTCTTCTTTAACTTTTATTTTTTTATTTTTAGTGTTAAAATGACCTCTTTGGTCTTTAACTTTTATTAACAAATTTTTTAGTAATGTAATTTTATGAACTACTACAAAAAAGCATACAATTGGCTATATATGTAATATTTCTATATTACTTATTTAAGAAGTCTGCTTCAAGGAGTGTGGCAACCTAGTGAAGTGGATAGGTTGTCAACCCCCAAGTGGCAGGTTTAAAGTTCAAATTTCAGTGATGGCAAAAATTTGCAATTCTTTCTGTATTATAGCTAACTGTTTTCCATGATTAGTTGGAATAAGATACCTGTAATCTGTGCTATACCAGCATGACTGGAAGGTCTAGGCACTTGTACAACATTGTATAAGAGAACACAAACTAGTATCAGGTGGTGTAAACTCAAGATAAGTCCTTAGGCTGTGTATATCAAGGGAACCAGGTAGGAAGATGGAAGCCTACTTGGAAGACCTGAGTAGAAAGATAACCTGAACCTTCAACGGTGCTACTGTAAAGACTAAACTTATGAAATGGAGCTAGAACTTGTAAAACTGGGCAAATGTGCTGGTCTTTGAGGAGGGACTAGATGAACCAACCAGGCCACCAGAATTTTCAGATTCTGGAGAAAAAGTATACATGCTGACAAATATGTAAACCAAAGGTGTATGGTTTCAACCTACCTTTCTAGGCTATCTGGAATGGCAGCTTGGTAAAACTTAAATTGAATACCAAAGTAGTAAGAATATATTGTGAAGTTAGTACCAGGATTGGGGTAAACTCTATAAGAGCATAGTAGTTTAATGGTACACTCTGACTGCAAGTGTTGGTCTTGACTATAGCGATACTAAGTTAGCTGTAAAAATGGAATACAGAAGATTCTGAAAGGTTTAGTACAAGATCAAAGGTTCTTCATGTGAGTAAACCACTTTAAAGACTTAGTAACTATGGTATATTTGAACTAGTATCAACCAGAGCATCTTGGTAGGTGTAGGTAAGTGAGTGGATATGGGAACAGAATGGTTAAATAGAGAACCTACAAGCAGGTTTCAGGTATAGCAGCTAGTGTAGAACCATTAGGTGGACTATTTAAATTAGACAATGACTAAAGTTGTATAAGTGGCTAGTTGTACACTCTTTTCATAGTTGCCCCCTGTGGTTATAAAGCAACCATTAGCTGAATGTACTATCAATAAAATCCTGGGTCACAAGTACTCATCTTAATATTTAAAAAAAAAAAAAGAAGTCTGCTTTAAGATTTCTTACCAATTGTTATATCTAATATCTTTGCTTGAATGTTCTATTTTAAACTCTCTAAACCTATAATCTGTATTAATTCACTGAGTCATATTTAGCTGTTCAGATCATTATCTTAATTTTAGAACTATTTTATTCTTAAAGTAAACCTCTCCAAGTCTTTTGTACTTATTTTTATAACTGATCTAGGATTACTATGACAGAACCAATACTTGCAATCAAAATTATATCATTTAACTGCTATGCTCTTGTAGAGTTTATACAAACTTCAGCATTTACTTTATAGTATAACCCTAGTACTTTAGTATACTTTTGCTTATTGTTTAGTCTTTTGTTCAAACTTTTAATTTAGATAGTCTATATAGGATTACAACTAGTTTATCAATATATCAAATCGATTTAATATTCTTTTTCTTCAGTTTGTTCTAATAGCCTGGTTGGTAGTACTTTTGAGACTTTTAACCCAGAAGTTCTTGCTCATTCAGATACTATAATCAGATATTATAACCTTAATATCTGTTTCTTTAGACTAATCTTTACAGTAAGGCCATCAAAGATCTGGCTACTTTACTATTTAAATCTTCTCAAATAGACTTCTTGTTATCCTATTTTAACAGATTTATATGACTACAAGAACTTATCTAGTATTTGCACTGTCTAATTTGTTAGTTTGCATTTCTTTATATAAGTAGTTACACAAATGCTCTATAATCTGCCAATCATATTAGTGCAACTGTTATTACAAATATCTTAACCTAATTGTTAATAATAGTTGCTATAATATGAAAATTATATAGATGATTATCTAAATTTTTACTATCAATGAGATTTGAACACCCAACTTACAACTTAAGAGGTTGACAACCTGATTATTTTACTATTGGTTTTTTGACTTTTATTAATAACTTTTGGTAATATGATTTTATAAATCATTATAGAAGAATGTACAATTGTTATATATATAACTTTTTTATATTATTTATTTAAGAAGTTTGCCTAAAGGTTTCTTACTAATTGTTATATTTAATACTTCTGCTTAGATGTTTTATTTTAATTCTTTGAATCTGTAATTTGTGTTAACTTACTGAGTCATATTCAGATGTCCAAATTATTATTTCAATCTTAAAACTATTTTATCCTTAAGGTAAACATCTTTGAGCCTTCTGTATTTATTTTATAGCTAACTTAGATATTACTATAGCAGAACCAATACTTGTAATCAGAGCTTAATCATTAAACTGCTATGCTCTTATAGAGTTCATTTAGACTCTAGCATCTACTTCACAATATAACTTCAGTACTTTAGTATACATTTAAATTTTGTTAGACTTCCAATTCAGATAATCTGTATAGAACTACAATTAGTCTATCAGTATATTAGATCAGCCTAATATTCTTTTTCTCTAGTTAGTTCTAATGGTCTGATTAGTAATATCTTTAAAACTTCTAACTCAAAGATTTTTGCCTATTTAGTTACTAAGACCTTGGTATTTGTTTTTTAGATTAGTCTTTATAGTAATATCATCAAGATTTGGCTATCTCTTTATTTAAATCTTTCTAAATAAACTTTTTGTTATCTAATTTCAACAGATTTATACAGCTACAAGGACTTATTTAGCATTTGCACTGCTTAGTTGTCAGTTTGCATTTCTTTATATAACTTCAACATTATACAAATGACTTATAACCTGCCAGTAACTATTATTACAGGTATTCTAATCTAATTATTAGTAATAGTTGCTATAATACAAATATTATATAAATAATTATCTAAATTTTTATTATCAATAGGATTTGAACATCCAACCTACTACTTAGAAAGTTGACAATCTGACCACTTCACTAGACCATCACACCTCTTATTATTATATTTCTTTTTAAGACTTCTATTATTTCTTAACTAATATTTTTCTTTAGTTTTTGTTACCTAACAATTTATATTTTTAATTCTTCTATTATTATTAGTCTTTCAATTTTTTGCTCTTTAATTTTTAATTTGCCTGCCTTTATCTTGTTTGTTATTTAATTTATTATTATCTTTTTTAATTACTATTCTTCATTATTAATATATTTAAAATCATATTAATATTATAAAAATAGGTCTTATAGCTTAGCAGTTAAGCTCCTATACCCTCCACAGTCAAGGTTAATAGTTCAAGTCCAGCTGGAGGCAAAATTAAAAGATTTTAGCTTCTGTAACCTAATAAGGAGCCTGTAATTGAACACGAAGCCCTGTGGTTAAAGTCCAAGTGCAGTACAATGATAGAAGTAAAAATTCCCAAAAGGAGACCCAATCATGAAGTAAAGGCACTATGCGTAACAAGTAGTTGTTACAGAAGGTTATGGTTATAGAAAGATTGTACATGTAAGTCCTTTAGGCTAGGGCAACATCAACATCCTTATACCTCCTAATATAGATAGTACCAACATCCCTGCACCCAACTTGTGAGGTACTTGCTTGGAAGGATAATTAACGAATTGTGCAAATAAGTCTTAATTGGGATCCAAGAAGAGGATTTAATTAGGAGAGTAATCTGAAAAGTAACCAAGACTGGAATGGTGAGAGAAGTGATGAACATGAGAATGTACTATGATAAAAGATTGGTCTAACCAAAAATTGGAAGCATTTCTAACATAGCTGAATAATCTAATTATAGAAAGAAAGATCTTAAAGGTAGGTGTGTAACTTCCTTGTGCAATGTAAAAGTACCAAATCAGGTTTTGGTCATACCTATATAGAAGTCTATAACAAACAAGACTAGAAATCAACCAACCAATATAAGATAAGATTTGCAAAGTAGTATAGCATTACTGGAGTTGATATAACTCCCTGGACATAATCAAAATTGTCCTGCAGATATTGTCAAATAAGCTGAGAGCTTGCAATACATGGTAGTATAGTATTACTAACTCCTTAGATATAACCAGAATTGTTCTGTTTGTAAGTGCAACAAGTTCCAGTCTCTATTATAAAAAGAAGCACTATGTTGAAGGTTAAATACAGTATCAAGTTACTGTATGACATTAAGACCTGAGGCATCTGCAGGAACAGCAGCAGCAGGTTTGGCTTGAAATATGGATTGGTCAAAAAGACCAATAGTGGCAGCAAATCTGGCTTGAGATACAGGTTTATTGCAGATTCTGAACCATTGTTAGAACATCTTAGAAGAATCAATAACAGGCAAACCAAAGATAGGAAGATCATAAGGATCAGACATACTCAAGTAGGACCAATTTGGGAGTGATACAGTGACGAAAAAGTGAAAAATGTGGAAAACAAAGTAATACTAGATATAGTTAGATTAGAAGGCAGAAGAAACAAGACTAGTTAAAACATGTAAATAGAACATATAGGTATGATTTACAAAAGACAGTACCCCTGGAATTTGGGATGCTACATTAAGTTCAGTAGGTATCCTTGTCTGTGTAGTAGTTTAATGTGTGCTATGACCGCAAGTGGTTGCTAAGATAATGGCATGCAGGCATGTGGCAGACATGTACTTAAATGCCATAAGGGTAACTGAGTGAAGTCAGTGATGTAAATTAGATAGTATATAGTACTAGTAATAATTGATCCTAAAAATATAATTATAAATTTGTATTATATCAAATTAAGACTAATAAAAACCAACTGGCATTGTCACCAAAGTTCAAAAAAAAAAAAAATATTAATATTATTATTTACTTTTATTTCTTATTAATAACTATTTTCTATTTGTTCTTTTTTTCTTATATAACTATTTATCTATTAATTTTGATTACTAATTCATTTTTTTGCTTTGAATTTGTTAGTATTTAATTAATATATATATATATATTTTTAACTATCTTTTCTAGTTGACTATGATTTTGTATATTATATACTATTTATTTTTTTTTCTTTTATCTTTTAATATATGCTTTTATTTATTTATTTTTCTTCTTTGATGATCTTGCCAAGGTTATTCTTATGTTTTATATTTTTAAACTAATTTTTTCAATATCTTTAGTTACTAGACCTTAATCTTCCAAGTTTGTATATTTAAACTTTTCAAAAGTGATCCATTATACTAACTTCTGCTAATATTAGAAAGCTTTGCCAGGCTCTGTTTAGAACTGGCTATTATTATGAGTTCATGTAGTATCTTTCATTATTAGACTTTTAGCTTCATATTATATCTTATAACTTCAGTTATTTCAAATTAAATACTGACTTATGTTTATTATCAAGTGGCTTATTAATTACAAAATATTTGCCTTTTCTAGAAATAAGTCTATTTGATAACATTTCAAATCCCTAGTACTATTGTGTTGCAGTTTCTTATTTTTAGAAATGCATCTTTACAATTGCCATTACTAGAATTTGAACTGACAACCTTGTGATTTGTGACCTTAAAACATAACTACTATGCTATTAACTCTATAGGTTTATACTTTTATTTGATTTGTATTAGTTAGATATTTACTTATTTGTTCTAAAGTGTCTTTGTATTTTTTTATTTTTTAAACTATTAAGTATTTTTGATTCAATTATTTTAAATTACTCTGCTCTTTTTTACTTACTCAATTGGTCTTGATAGTTTTTTAACTGCTACTATCTAATTAGCTTTTTTTCTTTTATATTAAACAATTAGTTTAAATATATTAGATCCTTAACTGGTATTATCAAAATCTTTGGTCTACTCATAATATATATCAATATTAATAGAAAAACTCTTACAACATTATATCAAAGTCCAAATATACCAAAATTAGTCTACCAACTCTATCCAATCTTTTAAACAATACTAAAACTTTTTATCAATTTATAAATATCAAACCTTTAATTACAAAATGGCTCTTGCAGAGTCACTCTTTAACAACTTGTATACTTTAATATTTAGACAATCTGGCAAACCTGTAACACTAAACAACATGAATAAGAATTATTACAAGGAATTACATCCTTTACTAAAAAGAAAAACAATATTAGATTACCTACTTCTCAATTTACAAATTCTAACAATATTACTTTTACTTTCAACACTAATATAGATCTTTTTATTTCTAAAACTCTTACTCAAAACTTCACTATACATACCTGTTTTTACTAATTAAATAATCTTAAGGGTTCCTTTTACCCTTTCTGTAGTTAAGTTCATGTCAATTAACTCAACTAAAAACAGAAAACTAAAGGATAATATCATATTAGATGATGTAGTATATAACAACAATAGTGTAATTTAGGAATAATATTTTAGTTATACATCCATATTCAATTGATATATAAATGTATTTTTATTTTTCCTACTTAATATTATACAAATAAAAAAAAATAAAAAAAATATTTAGACAATTACTTAAAAGTTTTCTTTAACCTATCTTAGCTAGAACCTAATTTGAAATAGTTAGCTATAGCACTCATAGGAAATAGGAAATATAATATCATATTAGATGTCTAATTGTAGCACAAATATAGTTTAAATTTTTAAATCTAGAACTTATATTTCTATATATAATAAAGTTTCTACTTGAGCATTATTTAATAAAAAATATATATATATATATTAAGTCTGTTTTATTTATTTTAATTTCTTTTTTCTTTTATATATATTTAAGAACTTTTATATTTTAGTATTATGCCTAAATATGGTTTATAATTTACTTTCTATTCTTATATTTATTTTTTGTTTTTTTTGTTTTGAGTATTGTTAGATATATTAAGTCATTTATTTAATATATTTTAATTTTTAACATTTTTTTAACTTCTATATATCTTTTATTAAATCTGTTCTTTGGTAATTTTATATTATTTTTAGTTTTGTTAACTATCTAAGACTGTTTTGTCTATTTAATTTTATTTTATTTTTATTTTTTTTATCTTTTATTTTTTAAAAGAGAGGTCTATTTTCTATCTCTTTATTACTTAGTTAATTTATATATATAAGATACATACAGAAGAAACTAAGCTAGAGAAGATGAAGGGTAAGGGCTACTTTACTCTTAACCTATTCTTTGCTAGAATGGTTAATAGATCTTTAGTCTATGATAAGATGACTAAGAGAAAATTGTCCACAAGTAATATAATAATAGATTTTTTTATTTAGTAAAAAGGTAAAATTGGTTTAGTTTTGGCCAATATTTAAGATTGTAAAGATGATAGAGTTGGTTGCAAGAAATCATATTGTATCATTCAAAAGAAGAACCAAAGTTCTTTATATATTGCAGAAATAATGTTGTGATGAATAAGAGGAGCATATTTGTATTTGTGTTTGTTATTTTCAAAAGATGCCAAGATGTTGCTAGCTATTAAACCTAGTAGTATTTGTTTGTCAATATGGTTTAAGATGAAAGCTTGAGTAAAATTATTTATCTTATAACAAGGTATTTCTAAATTGTTTGCTACTTTATACACTGCATATGTTATTAATATTGTAAAATATAAATAGTTTCTAAGGCAGTCTAGAAGATATATATAATAGTTTTTGAAACACTATAGCATCTAAAACAGAAATAGTTTGGATGTTTAGTAGCATCCCTTTAGTGAAGCAAGAGATGTATAGGTAATTCTTTTGATAATAGTTTGATTTTAAAGTTTTTTAGTGCTGAAAAAAAGAGATCAGTTGCTAGAGCCAAGAGTTTTTTTCTATATAAAATATATTATAGAGATAATAACCAGTTGATATTATTTTGTGAAATATGCCAGTAAGAGATTCACTATTGGTAGAACCAGGCTAGTCTATTTGTGATTCAGTATATTTGCTTTATTGTAGTTTTTAGCAAATATATGCAAAGGTTGCTAAGAAGTTTTGAAACAAATTAATTATATAAAAATTTTTGTGGTGTAGAGTTTAATTGAAAAATGTTTTCAGTTTCTTGGATTTGAAGTTTTTTGTTCAGAGTTGCTGAGATTGTATAATTATATGTTATTACTTTTAGCACTAAGATAAGATAAATATGTTGTTGCTTATCAAGTGCAGAATAGTTATATGATTGAATAGATTGTATAAGATTAATTAAATTAACTAGTGAGAAATTCTTAGTATATATTTTTATGTTAGCATAAGGGTTCATTAAGGTTAGCACAAATGTTGGCAAGATTAATAAGGTGTTTAAATGAGAGGAATAGAGGTTAGTAAAGTAACCAAAGTTGGTATAGAAGTGCTAAGTCAATATTTTGCCACTATATAAGAATTATTTTCTACATTTTTTTTTTTTTTTTGGTATTAAGGTGAGGCCTTGCTCATATCTTTATTAGTAATTTTAGTTGTACATATTAATAT
>CAJVQA010005927.1:0-15501 GCA_910591915.1 Cetraspora pellucida
AATTGCAAGTTAATATGTAAAATTTTGTGTAATTGCATTTTAATTCAAATGTATCAAGTTGGTGTATCATGCTTAATGAGATGACCAATATTTCTGTTTGAAGTAATGTAACAGATTGCACTTAAGTATTATTAGAGTAATCAGATGATGCTAAACTTAGTTGTTAGGTATTTCTATATAATTGCAAATAGTAGTTTCAAGAATTTTAATAAAGTACTAACATGACTACTTAAAAAAAACACTTATATATTAACAGATATGATATATTTCTTGACTGATATCAAATTTTAGTAAATTGGCCAATTAGATTACAAAAACAAAAAGTTGTGGGATTAAAAGAATATGTAATAAGGCAAAACAAAAGCATTAATTCATCTGTTAAATTTACTCTTATTTTATAGAAAGTTAAGCTATCTGAGCTTTTAAAAATATTAATATAAAATGTATAAAAAAATTGTTATTAAATGTGAAACTATATCAGAATATTCTATGAAATTATAACAAAAAAAATTAAAAATATTATATATTTATTATAAAAAACAAATCAATAGATATGTGTCTTAAATTACATAGTGATTTAATAAAATTTAATTTTTCTTTAAAACAATTAAGGCTTTATTATTTTTATTTATTATCAGAGAAACTTTAATCTGAAAGTTTGTCTTTTTACAACAGTGAAATACACAGTAATTATAAATAATATAACAAAAAAAAAAATTTAGTCAGATCATATTATCTCATGCAATTCCAGATGTATTTGTTAAATATTTTTTTATTTTATTCACAAATACTATCTTTTTTAAATAACAAAATTTTAATAATCATTATTATTACTAATGCAAAGATAATTGTGAATTTATTACAAATCACATATTGCATTATTTTTGATCATTTTTGACAAAGATCAGATTGTGTAAGTTGTACTACATAAATATATATAAAAATGTAAGTTTCATTGTTAATTCTGCATCTTGTGTAATATTAGAATTATTTATAAATCAAAAAAAAAAGAAATATACAACCTCTGTCAAACAAGTACAAATATTGCTTTTTCTTCAAAAAGAGTACATCACAAGAACAGTAGGTTAAGCCTACTATGTTAACTTTTTCACAGTCTCACAAATTAGAAAAAAATGATTAGTAAACTATATACTTAAAGATTTAGAAAAGATTGATCATCCAACTTTGTTACATGAACTAATTCAAAAAAGAATAGTAAATTTAATTATCTTTCATCATTGTTCTATTACTGTTAAAATAAAGACCCATCTCAAAATAAATAAAGATATTGAAATTTTGATGTTTACTATTTGCTAGATACTCTGAAACCATAGTTTAGTATTAGGAATAAAAAAAAAACCTCTATCTAAACAATAGTTATCAAAAAACACAACTCACTTTTGTAAAAAAATATAAAAAATGAACCATCAAAGATTGATCTAAGGTAATTTGGTTGGATAAGTCAAGGTTCCAAATTTTTGAATTGAATAATAAGCAATATTATTGAAAGTGTCATGGAGAACCATTAAATCCATTCCATGTTAAGTCTACTATAAAATATGACAGGGGATCAATTATGATTTGAGATTACTTTACCTCTTACAGTATTAGCAATTATTGTAAGATTGTTTATATGATGGATATGGATCTGTATTTAAAAATATTTTATGAAAATTTGATGTGAATAATTGAGAATCATGGATTTGAAGTCAATGAAATTGTTTTTCAACAAGATGAAACATTTTGTCATATGACAACCTTGATCAAATGTTGACTTACAAGGAAGAAGATAAAATTTTTTTGACTGACCTTCCCAATTGACTGATCTAAACCTGATCAAACACTTGTGAAATGAAGTTTATTGTCAACTTAGGGACCTTCCTGGTCAAATTTCAAGTGAAAAGGACCTCTGGAAAAAAATTCAGATGGTTTGACAGACAATTGATATTGAAACCTGCATGAGGTTAATTCATTCAATGTCAGAATGAATCCTTGATGTAATTAGAGCCCGGGGCGGCTACACCTGATGGTGATAGCTGAAAATTATTAGAAAAAAAAATTTTTTTTATTTTACAATCTTGTTGCTGTTAAAACAAGCAAAAATAATGCAACACGTATATTGAAATAAAGCTCGTGCCCCCAAAAAATTTTAATCATTAAATTTTTAAATCCTTTTTATTAATGATAATATTGCTATTTGCAAATAAAAAAAAAAAAATTTAACAAATACGCCCGGAATTGCGTGAGATAATACGATCCAACTAAATTTTTTTTTTGTTGCATTATTTATGATCGCCAGTGTACAGCATTTTTATAGCTTTTACAACTCTAAAGAGCACTAGATTAGGATACTGGATTCTCTTCAATTCACGACCTACACTTAAAAACTTACCGATTTTGTCCTATAGAAAACATTACGTTATGTTACTTTATCGTAAGGGTTGATGGGTTTTTTACATTAAACGTAAGCTTCGCTCTATTATTTCATTACAAGAAATGACAAACATTAAATATTACGCTCTTTTTTCCTTTCCCAAACTTAAGCTTTCTTCTGTACGTAATAATTTTTTGGATGTTTGGGATTTGAGGTTGTTTATCATGATTCAGTCATTTATAACCGAATATCCATAGCCTCAAATCGTGGTATTTATGGCGTAGTTCTTCGGAAATATCAAAAAAAAAACTCCGGAGAGCTAATATCAAGACATTAAAAATGCATTTTGATCTTCCCTAACTTATATACTGATATAAAATTTGAGAATTAATCTTAAGTAGGTAGTTCCCTAACCTTTTATTAATAAATTTCAACCACGTAAATATTACGTTTAGTAATATATATGAAAATAGTAAAAAAACTTAATATAACATAACATTTTAAATAATAAAATTGTGTACATATAGCAGGAGTATCATTACACTGGTTAGTTTAAATAATAAGAATAAATAAATGAACCCAGTAAATAAACTGATAAATAAATTGATAAATAAATTGATAAATAGATAAATAAATACATACTAAATTACAAAATTAATGTATATTCGAGTTACAGCTATTTAAAACTAAGATAACAATTTTTTGAACATACTTATATTAATCATAATCTTAATAATTGCAGAATCTAACTTTGTATATACATATTTAATTTATTAAACCTTTTTTCCGTAAAATTTGTGTATACCAAAATATGATCTATAATTATTGGCTTCTGCAACAAGCTTTTGTAACTTTTCTTCATTTTCTTTTTTTGTCTTCACATCGCCAAATTTTGCAGAGATTCCACGCATTATATCATAACTATATGTCTCGCATGCATATTTCAGCTCTTTGCACCAAGAACCCATAGGAAATGGGCGACAAATATGAATAATTCCCTGTAACCTTCGAGTAGATTCTAGAACCTCTTGAATTCTACTGGTTATTTGAAGGTTTACGCCCCTAGAAGAAAGAAATTGAAGCACTATTATATAAGATAGTACGTTAGTAATCAGAAATGAAATGATAACATTGGTTTTTTTCAAAGATATTTATTATTCTTACCATTATCCACCATCTTTTTCATAATAGGACCGGCATTGTTCATATAAAGCTCGGTTTCTGTTATCTAGTTAAATAATAAAATGTCCAATACGAGTCAAAGCATATTACATATTTAGATAAATAAAACCATTTGTATTTACCTCAATATAACAACCCGATTTTAAGACTCGAATACATTCATTAATTAAATAAATCCATTGAGATTCTGTTAGATCATATGATAAGTTGCGCACGTATACGAAGTCGAATGAATTATCGCAGAATGGAAATCCTTCCAGAATATCAGCCAAAACAAAATTCACATTTTTTGGTTTATTGTCAACAAGCATCTTTGTCTTATCCATTCCAATGCATTCACAAAGTGGATAGTCGGATGATACTTCAAATAGCCAAGTACCTGAACCACATCTAAATGAAGAAAAAACAGATTGGTTTGATGAAATAGATATAACAAATATCCAAAACCAAAAATTACCATATAACATTATTACCCAACATCTAATATTCTAAGCCCGCCATATTTTAATTCATCATGAATAGGAGAAGAAATATTCCCTTTGAACAGTTCACGAACAATATTATGCCTTAAGCTAGCGTTTTCTATGTCAACATCTAGTTCATGGTCGGGACCATATGAGAAAATAGCAGATGAGTTTGAGTTCGATGAAGAATGATTAAAATTTTGATTATTGGGTCGTAACTTTTTTAAAGCGTTCCCCATTTTTTTTTTGTTTTTATAAAGAAGGTGGGTATAAAAGAGAGAATAAAATAACAAAAAAAAAAATATATAGAGTATGTAAGAGTGAAAATTTTGTTACATTAATTTAAATTTAATACTTATACTAATTAAGATCGTTTCACTAGCTAAAATTTTTATAAAGTATTGGGTACCATTAATTATCTAGATAATTTGTAGAACAAATAATTATTGTAATCATTGTAATTTCCAGGAATTCTATATCAACATTTAACAAACTGTAATGAAACTTTTTTGAAAAATAATCGAGCTGATAAATATATCATAATAACTCCATTTTTATTTTGCTCAGTAAACCTACAAAACTTTAAAATAAATGCACTATGAATGCATGCTCTCTGCAATTACACACATCTTACTAGTTATATGTCACTGAAAAGTACATTTAGCGTTATTCTTTGTATGACTAATAACGCTGTAACGCTTTTAAATTTTCATGTTCTAAAAAATCTTAGCGATTACATAATTATTCGAATTCATTATTCCGAATTAAAAATATACTAACTAAATTCCGAATTAAAATAGACTAACTAAACTAGGAACGTGTATGACCATGAAAGATATAGATACGAAATGCACCACGTGGTTGAACTAATCAGGTCATAAAAACAATTAGAGTACGTAACGTATAAATTTTCCATAGTAGTAAATCCAATATTTACTGTTAGGATCATGATCGCAACAAAGCTTAATTTACATCAAATTTCGCGTTTTTTTTTTGCTAAAGCGAGAACGAGGTTCCATAAATCGGCGATTTTTTCAGGTTATACTTGATTTAGGTCGATCATCTATTTCAGGTATAGTGAAAGTTAGCAGTGCAGATTTTGTGCAAAATGAGCGAAAACTAGTATTTGAAAAAACGATTCATTTCACATACCAACTATATTTTTCTAGTAATTTTTGCACAAAACAATTAGTATAACATAGCAAAAAGAAGTTATGATTTAAGATTTATAATTAAAATATCTTTAAAGATTCGTAATAAATTCGTGTATTACGTATATGCTTAAATTAAAAATAAATTGGCTTTACAAAAAAAAAAAAAAAATTTAAAAAATAAATTTATTGGTTGCTAAAAAAAAATAATTGGCATATAAGATGAAGATGAATCAATTTTTCAAATACTAGTCTTCACTAGTAAATTTTACGATTTTTCCAATATCTGCACAAAATCTGCAATACTAATTTTTACTGCAATACCTGACAGATTTGATTAATTAGTATATCTTAAGCCCCAATATTTCTGGTCCTATTGGATAACTGTGAAAAATATCTCTATCAACAAGAAAAATCTATTCGAAATTTTAATATAAACTATCCCTTACCTCCCTTGACTTTAACCCTATATAAGGTATTATTGTTTTAAAATTTTGTACATTATTCAATTATTTTAATTGGTGCTCTAAATGTTTTATGGATATAGACGTATGCAAAGATATTAAAATTATAAATTCAGTATCACGGGGTGAAATAAAGTATATCAGATAAGTGTTATAGAAATATATTCTGACTTTTGATGCATACCGTGTCAATAACAGATAAATATTACAGTATCAGTTAATGGTGTAGCAATCGAGACTTGATAGCTCTATCAGATATGAGGAATGGACCAAGAACCACCATCTGACGCTTACTTTCAGATGGGGTTTTCCTAGTCCATTCCTCATATCTGATAACTTACAATAGCTAATATGTATCAAAAATCAGGTCATATTTCTATAATATTTCTATAATATTTATCTGATATACTTTATTTCACCCTGTGAATCATTTTAAAGCTTTCTCCGTACACATCGTTTCAACTTATGCATTAGTTTAAAATTTTATATATGTATTGTGATGATCATTAATCATTTTTTTTTTTATTAATTAGCGACTGTAAATAGTAAAGCATAAAATAAACTGCAATATCTCTTGAATTAATAAATGTACATAAATAAAATTACATTTATTAGACTTCTTTTGATGTGTTTTTAACGCAACGAAGTCCTTTATTTGTTATATGTACTAAGATAATAATAAAAATCATTTATTAATTTTTAAGAAAAATAAAGGGCATCGTTACGTTAAAAAACATTATGTCTAAGAAATGTAATTTTATTTGTGTATATTTAAACGTTTTTTTTTTAAAAAAAAAAAAACTATCCAAAATCAGTGTTGCACGCACGTAAATTACCTAAGATTACCTAAGATGCGGTAATATATTCAATAAAGATATATACGTATTGTAATGGATTAAAAATAAAAAAAAATGCAATAGTATAATTCTATTTGACCAATCAATTGCAAAGAAAGCAAATTATAATTTAAGTTATAATTTACAAATAAATTACCAAATTGTAATTTAAGTTATAATTTACAAATAAATTACCAAATTGTAATTTACCGTTACGGGTAAATTCCCTCATAAGTCAGTAAATTACTGATCTTGTCCAATACTGATACCTCGTTTTTGCTTGGGCTAGGGTACTTAAAGACTGGGGTATGTGTCTTGCATGATCCAATTAGGTTTCTGGCCTTATAGTACAAGGTTGTTTCATGCGGTCTAATTGGTGATCCAAATTGTTAGTTAAAAAACCAACTACTAATGATTAGAATCTATCCGAAATTTTTGGTCGATTAGTCAGTCGACTAAATCTGTTATCCATCGGTTGACTAAAAATCGATTATTGCGATTTGCAAAATTCTGGATTTCATTGATCGTTTGAGCGGGGTCAGAGGCAAAATCTTGACATCCACCAAACCCAAAAAAGGATCGTCATAGTGGCCTATTTACCAAATTGGTAGTACGCATGACGATCCACCTGAAACATATACGCCAGGACCCGATTGATCGAGGAAGGATCGTACGTCAAGCCCCAGCATGGAGACCACCACCCACCCAATAAGTAAAAGTCGATCGAGACTTACCTGTTCACACCGTAACGGCTGGGAATGGACGTTAGTTTAATATTACCCCGTTTGGGTAAGGGTGAGGCAGTGGTCAAAGAAGTGCGATTGTGTTGACAATGTTAACATTTTACCACGGGAAAAGTGATACTGAAACATTTCTCTTCTGTGCTATTTCGACCGCGAGAAATACTAAAGTAACGAAAGGCTGTGTATGGGAAAGGTAAAAGTTAGTACAAATAAGGTGAAATGAGTTGGGAATCCAATGAAAGTAATGGAGAAGGGTTACGGTCTTGTACGTACCTCTCTTGCAGACAATTTGTTATAAATGGAGGTGAAATTTTCCCTCTTAAAACGGTGTAGAAGTGTCTCCCCTAAATAATAAAATTTGTTAATAAAGACCCTCTGAACCCACAAAATAATAACCATCCTTTAAAAAGTCTCTGTCCTTATCTCAAAAGCCGCCTTAACCCGTGCTAACTCGTTCTTACCTTTGAGCAACGTTACGCGACGTTAACGATTTCGTAACGACAATTCGTCGCATTTTTTCCATCTGCGTTCCCGACCATCTTGCCTGTAACAATAATTACGGTAATTACCCATCGTTAATTTACCCGTTCTGAGATTAATGTCGGCCAAAATTAATATTAACGCCACAACAGTTTGGTAACTTATCGTAGCTTTCCCGGTAATTTACCAATGGTAACTTACTGGGGTATCTCACACAAATATAGTGCCAGTCATATGGGGGTGAGTCAGTAGAAACGCACCATATCATTTTTAATGAATCTTTAAACAAAAATAACTTAGCAAATACTTAATCAAATTTAATAAATTTTTTTTTTTAAGTGAATTCTATAAGTTTTTGGAATTATTTTGTTAAGTTATATTTGTTAAAGTTTTAAAAAAATTTACTTAGAAAAAATACGGTGCTTTTCTACTGACTAATCTCCATATAGTGAAAATCACCAATCAAATTTTTTCTAGTGATTTCCGAAATCATTATAGAAAAGTGATATCAACTATTTTTTATTTCTCTTGAAGTAATTTGTATTTTCAAATTCTATAAACTGTATCTGTCTTATGAAACATAAGTTCGAAAAGTGACAACGTTAAATTTTACATATATAAGTATAAAAAATCATAATGGTTAGATTTTATATTTAGTTTATATGGAATCAGGGACACGGAAATATTCTTTTGATTTAAAGCAAAAATTTCGATTTATTTCGATTTATTTCGATTTATTTCGATTTTGGTTAAAATTAAGTTTCAAGTCAATATTTCTGGCCGGAATTATTATGATCACGTGGTTATTGAATTTCAGAACTTACCGCTGTACTACAAATTTTAATCACACGATAATATTTGCTTGAGCCAATAATCTCATTACATGTAATTATTTTTATATGCAACTTGGAGCAAAAAAATTGTGAAAAATTTCGATTTGGGCAAAAAATTTTGGCTTCTTTTGAAAAATTGCTTATGAGCAACTTTAAAATTCTAACCATTATAATTCTTTATATATTATATGTAAATGTAATATTACTTTTTGAATATATGCATTATAAGTAGGGTTCAGGGCATGGGAAAAAAATTGGGCATGCCCATATTGGCATGCCTCTGAGCTAAGGCATGCCCTTTTTAAATCATATGATTAACACAGTTTAAAAATCTGGATACGTATCATTTCATCGACGATCACTTCACCGAACACCCTATCACACAGCGTAATGAGTAATATTGAACAATAATTATTAATCATCAAACAATCGTTAAATATTAACCATCGCTCTGTGCGATGGGGTGTTCGGCGAAGCGATTGTCGATGAAATGATACGTATCCAAAAATCTTACATGTTGATTTAGTATCTACGGTTCTAGTTTACCTGAACTTATTAGCCAATTAAAATAACTTTTAACATCACATGACAAGAGCATGCCATTTGGACTTGAGGCATGCCCATAGGCATGCCCCATGCCTCTGTGCCCTGAACTCTAATTATAAGGCATAAATATAAGACTTCAGGAGAAATAAAAATTTTAGCAATATCACTTTTTTATAATAATTTAATAGGAAATAGTGATTTCACTATTATGTTTGTGATTAAACTGGTGTGAGATATTCCAATAACTTACTATTATTGTGCAAACTCTATGATCAGATTTTTTTCGTTATTTTTTGTGCAATTCTTCAATGTGTGCCAGGTTTGTAGCGCAGCAAAAATTCTTTAAAGTTCATTTATGTTGCGGTTAGGTTCAGAGTTGGGATTAGAGAGGAGTAGTTTATATAGTAAATTGCCCAATGAAACCTTTTTATTAGGTGATTTCTTATGCTGATTTTTAAGTGGGTGATTTTTGACAACGAACGTTTGTGTTCCGTTACGCCTGATCTTGAAATCTGATTTAGTTCAGGAAATCTGCGAACACACATTGATGATCAAATCACTGAATTTGTTGGTCAAGTGGTCTGGTTAAATTGGTCAAATGGTCTAGACTATTAAATAAGTATATGTTATTGTCCACGAAGTGGACAATAACCAAAAATCCAACCCAGATCAGATGATCGGATAATGACGGAATGGCCACTAGCTGCGAAGCAGCCAGTGTGCCATTCCGTCATATCCGATCATCTGATCTGGGTTGGATTTTTGGTTATGTCCGCTTCGCGGATAATAACTGATTTATTCCCAGGTTCTAATTATACTTTTATAGTTTTCTTTCGATGAAAAGTGACGTAGTTCATACAATTTAAACTTTATATAAAAAGAATTTGATCTAAAAAAAAAAAGGTTCTTCTTAAATCGAAAAAACTTTCGTTTTATTTCAACTCATGAATTAATCGAAGAGAATACTATATCAAATATGTCAGAACATGAAAGTATTAACACAATATTCAATGATACTTAAAAAAATCTAAAATCAAAAATACCGATTCTTGTACCCAAAAATGGGTTCGAATTTTACAAGACTATCGTAAGAAAAAGAATATACCATATGAAACCCAAACATTAGCGAATAAAGAACAACTTGAGCATGAACTATTTGAATTTTTTGCTGATATTAAGCGACAGGATGGAAAACATTATAAAGTCAAATCAATTGTATTAACTTACATCTCTCTTCGACGTTTTTTATTTGAGTTCTTCCGCAAATTAAAATTTTTTGAAGTTATAGAATTTTAACTGTTTATAATTTAAAAAAAGGAACTGGACCAATTCGAACAATTCTAAATAATTTTACTTCAAAGTATTGACACTTTTAAATAATTGACTAGAACCGAACAATTTTAAATGCACATAATTTGAATAAAGTATTCGACCTGGTTCTGATAATTGGTATATGTAGTTATAGCCTAAAAAAGTTTTGGCCCAGTTTAGAGAAATTAAAAACTCCGGACAGCCCGAATCTGAAATCTGGGCAATAAGCATGAAAGAAAAGTATGGAAGTATAAATAAGAACCGGGGAATAAATATATTATTTGATCAATTAAATAAATATATTATTTGATCAATTTGGCCAATACTAAACCCCCTTGACTAGGATCAAATTGGTCATCTGAGCCAACTCTGATTATTACGTAAGCACAACAATCTCAGTTAGCCAAACACGACTTGTAAATTATAATCATAATTGAATGATAACAAAATTTGTTCTGTCGTGCCGCTACATGGCACATGTCAGCCAATCATTTGCTCTAACATAAACTTTATGATATTAATACTTTACAACCAGTGTTGGCAGCAATAGATAAATAAAACAATAGAATAGAGCTTAGAATTTAAAATAAAATAAAATTTTTGTCAATAGAACAAAAAATTGTCAACAAGATTATAATTGAATATTAATATAGCAATAAATAAATAAAACAATAGAACAATAGAGTAGATTATAATTTTTATCAATAGAACAAGAAATTAACAACACTGTTTATAACTCTAATTGTGACATTAAACCTAGATATTATACAAATAATCATTAATTTTGATTAGCAATAGGTGTTAAATCATTATTCAAATTAATTTTACTAGCTAATCATATTTCAAGATCTTGTGTAAACAAAAAATCAAACTAAAAAAACATTTGCAGCTTAAAATTTTGCCAATAAAAATGTTTTTTACATACTACTAAAAATTTTTTTTATGAAATTTTACTATGCTAGATGTTATTATATATATAGCAACAATAGTGTAGTTTAGGAATATTTTATTTATACATTTATATTCAATTGATATATCTATGTATTACTATTTTTTCTACTTGATATTATATAATAAAAAAAAAAATAAAAAAAAATAAAAAAAGATTACAAAAGTATTGCTGTTAGATTTTAAAGTGCAATAGAGTATAATAGATCTAATAGATTTGCATATAAGTTTAGAGTATTAAAAAAGTTAGAATTAAGTTTTCTTTCAAAGAACTTAGCTGTAAGATTAGTAAAAATATTAAATATACATTTGTTTTGTATATAGTTAGTGTTAAAGTAGCATCCTATATATTGTTTACAAGTATAATTAACTAAAGAGCTTAGTTTAGTATATGAAGTATTAAAGTGAATTAACCAATATGTTATAAATATTATATCATCTATTTAGTTGTATTTTTATGCCTTGCCAATGGCAATATTGTTGTTATGATTATAAGCAATTATTCAGAATTTAGATGCATGTTTATAATGTTCAGTAGTAAATGATATAGAATTAGTATGAGGTAATTGCAACTAAGAATTTATTTGTCTAAATTGGTAATTAGTAATAATTGTATTTTTAAGTATAATAAATCAGAATAACTTATAACCTTTAGGTATACATTGTAATTATAAAAATATATGCTTCCAATCAAGTAATACAAAGTTGTATAATGTTAATTGTTTAAAGTATATTATTTTTTTAGTACTGTAATAAAATTTACTAAAAACTAGCAAGCTGTAGTAATTTTTAATAGCATAAATGTCAAGTAAAGAATCTTTTATTTAAAGAAAAATAAAATAAATAAAAATAATCAAAAATAAAAAATAAATATTTAAAAATAAAATTTAAATTCAATAGCCTTCTAAGTACTATAAGGTACAATAATAAAACTAGTTTTTAAACTAATCCTACTGTCAATCTGTGCAGATCAGATATAACAAAATGTTTACCCTGTACAAAGATTATTAAACTTTAAAACATTAAAAAAGTTTATAGAATATAATCAAAAGAAGAAAAAACCCTAATAATTAGACTATTTACAGCTATATATAGCCTTTAAATTCTAATAATATAAAGCTAGTATTTGCCAAATAACTCATTAAAAAAATGCAGCTATTTACTTTATATTATTATAAGAAAAAGAACAATAAAATAAATAATATAAAACTAGTATTTGCCAAATAACTAATTAAGAAAACCCGCTTTTTATTTTATATTATTATAAGAAATAAAAAAGAAAAATAAAAGAAATAAAGATAAAATATAAAGAAAAATAAAATAAAGAATAAAATAAAGAATAGTTTTTATAAATAATATTCAAAGAATAATAGTTAAAGATTATTTTATTAAAAAGTTTTTAGTTAAATAATTATTACAAGAAGCTTATTATATATATAAAAGCAAAACTTTTAAAAATTGTTCTTTTATAAGGACAAAAGGCTATCTTTTTTATAGCTTTTAACCTAATAGTTGATTGGTTTTAGAGCTACCATATGTTGTAGCATCATTTTGGACTATATGGACATCCAAAATGCAACAGAAATTAAGAAATTTTATGTGCATTTTACTAATAATGCTTGTGCACAAATGATAAACTAATACTGTATTTTTCTATATTTACCAATGCTTGACACTTTATTGTACAATAACTTATATATTAACTAAAAATAAAACAAATATTATTGTGTAGCTCATATGCTCATTTACAAAACTCTCTATAGTTATTTAGCATTCAGAAGCCTTCTTACAGATATTGTCCTAAGCACAACTAAAAATTACTATAGTAATATATAAAAAATATATATATATATTTTTTTATCTTTGGCAGTCTTGCCAATATTCTTTATTAAGAGAATTGCATGTTTAATTATACAAATATTAGCTTAATTTCTAGGTTTGACATTCTCTAACTACTGTACTAGTGCTTAGAGATGGCCTGTCACACTAGTATGAGTTGTTACTCATTACTAGAGGGCTATTCAGACTAGTTTTTAAGATTGTTTTAGTAAGGCCTCTTGTTACTATTAATTAACTTTTATATTATATTCTTTTATAAATTTTTTATTTTTTTTTTTATTTTTTTTTTCTTTTGTACTCTTTTCATTTTCTGGTTTTTTATTTCTTAATTCTGCTATTACTTTATTTATTGTTCTAGTTTGTTGTTTTGATACTTGGGTCTTGTTTTCTTTCTTTTTGTACTAATGCTTTGACTTTTTTTCTATTCACATATCTTGCTGCATCTTTTTTTCATATTGTTTCATAAAACCTATTTTATATTGTATCTATAGTGCTTGCTAGAAAGTTTCTTGTTTTTTTCAGTAAGACTAATATATCTTGTACTCTTTCAACTACTTTTTCTTATAAAAGACCTTTGATAAACTTCTTTCATGCTTCTGTTTTTTCCTCTTTTGTTTGGCCCTAAATTGCTTCTTTAGTTATATTTGTGTAGTATTTCTTTTTTTATTCTCTAATAGCTTACTTCTTGCCACTGTTATTGCTAGTGTTTTTGCTTTTAACTAAAGGTTCTTGTAAGCTAAACAGACTGCTAAGTGATCTTGATCCTCTTCTTTTCCTTTTTTGTATATAATGCAGTTTGGTTTTGTATATAAATCTGGATATCTTGTTGCTAGTTTTTTAAATATTAGCATTTTTTCTTGTATACACTTGAAAAGCATACTAAGTTTTTTACTTCTTCTAATTAAACTACATCTAACTCCATTCAGATTCTTGATTTTTTTTATAACAGCACCCAGCAATGCTCTTTTTTATCTTGTTCTGGTTCTAGCTTTTTAACTACTAATGAAAAACTTCAATTTGCATTGTTTTTAATATTAAGAACTTCCTTAACAAAGTTTTGTGTTGGGCTTTTTACAACTATATTTTTCCAAAGAAGTAATACATTGGATTTTAAAACTGGCTCTACTATAATTTTATCTGGATTTAGCAGATTTGCTCTTTCTTTTGCTAAAACATCTGCTCTATTATTCTATTTGTTATTGCTATAACTCTTTACTTTAACTAACTCTAATTCTATTATTTTTGTTTTTATCATGTTTTCTATATTCATAATTAGGTTGTAATTTTTTTTTTCATTCTTTTGTTGGCTGCAAATTGGCTGTTATTAGATATACTTGCTATAGCTGCTGCACTGTCTGTATGTATTTTAATTTTGCTTTCACTTAGTATTATAAGAATTACATAGCTAACAGTTCAGTTTTGGTTGAGAAAGACCATTCTTTTGTTCCAATAGCACCTTTGTTGATTACATATTCTTTTTTATTGTCTATTTGCAACCAACTAGCTCTTATTTGATTTAAGCCTTGGTCCTCTTTCTTTGTTTTTACCAATAACCTATCTGTATAAAAGATCAGTTCTTTTTGTTTATTGTTCTTTTGAATATACTTATGTTTTCTCATAAGTAAGTTGATGAATTTGTTACTAATTCTTTGATTTTTGATAATCTCAATATCTCTATTTTCTATTATAATTTCTTTTATATGTCTTTTTGTATCTAATGTTTTACACTTCTTTTGTGCTATAACTTCTAATATGTTTGTATTAATTTCTAACTACCAAATATCTTTTTTTTTTATATATTTTGATAAAAAATCTTGAATCTCATGTTTTTTATACTTTTTTTCATAGCTTTTGACAGAACTAAGATTATTATACAAACAACCTTTGTATTTTACTAGCATAGTTTTTTGTTTTTCTGTTTGGAATCTTGTCTTCCAGTATTCGATTTAGAGTATCTTGGATGTTCTGAATACTATTCTTCCAATTACTAGTTCATTTCTTTGTAATGTGGCTTATTGTTTATAAGAACCTATTCTTTTTGTCTTGCATTATCTGAAAGCTTGCCTACTTGTGCACTTATTCTCTATTTGTTTGAAGCTGTCATTTTAAATTTCTGCTTTACTATTTTATAGCTTGGCTCTTCTATCATCTTTATTTCTAAGTTTTTAAACTAGTTGGCTGATCTGTCTTTGGCATTGTCTTTTTTAACTACATCAGCAGAATAAATATGCAAAATATTGCGAAAGATTTTGTATACCGAAAATCTTTCGAAATAACTGCGATTGACGCGAAATTATTTCGAAATAAAATAATTTCGCAATATTGCGAAA
>CAJVQA010005928.1:0-15501 GCA_910591915.1 Cetraspora pellucida
GAGTTGAAAAGAATGAACATAAGGCATTCACTTATTATCAAAAATCAGCAGAGATGGGAAACGCTAGTGGAACATATAATGTTGGATATTGTTATCGAAATGGAATTGGGTTAAAAAGGATGAACATAGTGCATTCATTTATTATCAAAAATCTGCAGAGATGGGCCATACTAGTGGAACATATAATGTTGGACATTGTTATCAAAGTGGAATTGGAGTTGAAAAGGATGAACATAAAGCATTCACTTATTATCAAAAATCTGCAGAGATGGGAAACGCTAGTGGAACATATAATGTTGGATATTGTTATCAAAATGGAATTGGAGTTGAAAAGGATGAAAATAAGGCATTCACTTATTATCAAAAATCTGCTGAGATGGTGAATACTGTGGGAATGAACAATCTTGGAGACTGTTATGATAAAGGGATTGTAATTGAAAAGGATGAACATAAGGCATTTATTTATTTTCAAAAATCTACAGAAATTGGTGATGCTGTTGGAACTTATTGCGTTGGATTTCGTTATGAACATGGAATAGGAGTTGAAAAGGATGAGAATAAGGCATTAATTTATTATCAAAAATCTGCTGATCTTGATGAAATTGGAGTAGAAAAGGATGAACATAAAGCATTTATCTATATTCAAAAATCTGCTGAAATGGGACACGCTCTTGGAATACAGGCTGCTGGATACTGTTACAGAAATGAAATTGGAGTAACAAGAAACATACAAAAATCTAATGAATGGTACCAGATGTAAGTTATTTTTATGCTGCAACAATAAAATTACATATTTTTTTTAATAAATGTAATTAAAATGCATTATTAGAGAACGGAAACAAATATCAAGTAATTAACAATTATTGATTATATTTATTTGCTAAATAATCGGTATAACTAATAATAATTAAATTTGGTAGTAAATAATAGGCAAATATTTGATGATTTAGATATTGATGATAATTTAAAAGAAATATTAGTTGAAGGCAAATATTTTTTATCTTGGATTCCTTATAATGAATTTGAAAATATTGAAGTTATAGGAGAAGGTGGATTTGCAACGGTATATCGCGCATTATGGCGAGATAAAGACCGAAATGTTTACCAGTCTGTTGCACTTAAATTACTCCATAACTCAAAAGAGCATAATGAGGAATTTGTGAAAGAGGTAGTTTCAGTTATGCATTTGTTTGAAATTTTAATGTTGAAATCTAACAAACATTCTTTAATTCAAAAGTTAAAAGCATATTGTGATATTGGCAATAAAAATGCAACATTTTTAAAGTGCTATGGAATTTCAAAGGACAGTGTTTCTAAAAATTATATTCTTGTGTTGCAACTCGCGCCTAAAGGTTCTTTGCGCAGCAACCTTCATTTTATAGCACAAATGGAATGGAAAAAAAAATTAATGTTATTGGATTGCATTGCTTCAGATCTTCAACTAATTCATTCTCATGAACTTATTCACAGAGATTTGCATAGTGGAAATATTTTACAAAGTTATTTACATAATGCATACATTGCTGACTTTGGACTTTCGATTCAGTATTTGAAACAAAATGATGGTCGGATTTGTGGTGTTTTACCTTATATCGATCCTGAAGTTTTGAATGGAGGTCAGTATACTACATCGTCTGATATTTATTCATTTGGGATAATTATGTGGGAAATCTTGTATGGAGCGTCTGTTTCATATAATATTACATTAAGTAAAATCGAGCTTCAAATGAAAATATGTTGGGAAAATTTACGACCACCCGTTAACGAAGAAGCACCGCAATGCTATGTTAAGCTGATGAAACAATGTTGGGACAAGGAACCAAAAAATAGACCTAGAGCAGAAGAACTCTGCAAGATTATAAGCGGGTGGCAAAATAATGAGAAAATTCTGTCGGAATTGAATGATTCTAAAATAACACATGAAAATTTAAAAGAACCGTATGTAGATATTCATGGTGGTGCAAGTAAAGTTATTCCTTGCACGAATTCAATTTCGAAGGCAGATAGTAAATTTTCAAAGTTAGAAATTAAATAAAATTTTTTTTACGATTTTTATGTTTTATGTCTAAGAAAAACGACCGATCGATTAATAAATGGATTCTGAAAATTTATTTTGAATAAATAAATAATTTTATTGCACAAATCATTTGGATCTAATATAAAACCCTAAATATCCATAATTTAAAGGTGCTTGAAACACCTGAATTCTAATTAGTAAAAAATCCTTACAACTCAGAATCCTATACTGTATAATATAAAATCACAGTTAAGGAAGACTCTGAAAGCGAATACTTTCGGTATCTACCGAAACTGAAAGTTTACTGAATGTACTTTTTCGGAAAGGATTTGGTCCGAAAGTTCTATAAAAGTTGGGAGTTTTACCGAAAGTCGAAACTTTACCGAAAGTCAAAGTTTCTCCGAAAGTCGAAACTTTTACCGAAAGTCGAAGTTTCACTGAAAGTTGAAGTTTGACCGAAACTTCTACAGAAAGTCGAATTCATTTTTTGCAGCATTTAAGTTGTCTTTGATGAATAAAGTTTAAATGTTTTTCAAGAATTTGAGCGAAGATATCTTGACGACCAGATTACTAAATTTAATGAATTTTTTTATTTTTATTCTACAGACCTGTAGAATCAAAATAAAAAAAATTCATAGAATTTGTTGTGTGGTTGCCGAGATATGTTCTTTCAAAAGGTTCAGACCATTTAAATTCCTATCAGACAACCACGACAAGACTTTTGTAAAACTTTGAACGATAATATCTCAGCAACCACTCAACTAAATTCTATGAACCTTTTTTTTATATTTGTTCAACATATTATCACGGGGTAATAGGGCGAGTTCAAGGATAAAGCAAATGCGACGAATTGTCGCTTCTATTTCGTCGATGTCGCGTAACGTCACTCGAAAGCAAGACGAGGCGGTTACGATTTGGCAATGGCTAAGACGGCTTCCGAGCAAGTTACTGGGTAATGATAGGGACTTCTTTAAAGAACGTTTATTTCTATTGGCAATTTTAATAATTATAAACTGTTTTATTTATAATTATTTTTTTTCAATTAAGGAGAGGGGGGCGAGGGGTCATATTCCCCACTTAATGTCGAAAGGAGGACTTTTTATAACCGATTGTCAGGGAAGTATATTGTGAACGTTTTCCCTTTTTCTGTACCAATATTTCCTTTTTCTCAATCTCATCCTTTGACTCATGCTTCCTCCTTTTCATCAACTTCTCTGTTTTGTAGGTCCCGCCCATAGAGCTACAGCCTCGTCTTCGCGGTACTAAGGCTCAGTTGCGAGCCCGTGAAGGTAAGTTATCTTCATCTTTTCCTTGTTGTGCGTCGTGGTGATTCTACTAATCTTTTCTTCCTTTTTTAGGTTAGTTATAATTTTTGCATGTGGGGCCCAGACTTATAATAGTGGGTGACTTGTTCCGAATCTTGGGGCTTCTCTTGCATACAATGGGGAGAAATCGGGTTACACGATCGCAAGTTTTTGGGTCACGATTCAGATCGCGCTTCTAGTCACGTTCTCGGTCACGATTCAGATCGCACTTCTAGTCACGTTCTCGGTCACGTTTCGTCGATCGTGCGCAACGGCTATAACCGGTTTTCCCTTCAACAATATCTGTAAAATCAAAATAAACAATTCTGTCGATTTAATTATATGATTGACGAATTATTTCTCTCAAAACTGTGGAAACATATTAAATACCTATCAAAATAATAGTCGTGGCAAAAATTTCGAACAAAGACATCCTTGGCAATCACTAAATAAGTCTATGAAATATTTTTTATTTTGATTCTACAAACCTGTAGAATCAAAAGGAAAAAAAATTCATTAAATTTTGTTGGTGGTTACTGAGATATCTTTGTTCAAAGTTTTAAAAAGATTTTGCCGTGCTGTCATTCTTTATATGTTTGTAAAACTTGAGATAGCAATCACACAACAAGATTCTATGAATATTTTTTTATTTTGATTCTAAAGACCTGTAGAATTAAAATAAACTTTACACGTACTTATGTGAAAAAACAAAGCTTATAGAATTAAAGCATGATATTCTAGTAGCACCAAATCATTAAGGTTGAGAAGCCTATCATTATAACTACCCCAGTATCGCCATAAAAATTCTACCATCACGTGACTATAGACGGCAAATTGACCAATAATGTGCCATGATTTGGTGTAACGTAGCACGATCAGTAAAATTCAAAACAAACGTTAAAAGATCAAAAATTGCACATTTCTCAAAAATTGAATAAGAAAATACCTTCTGTGCTCTAACAAAAAAAATTCCTTGAGCAATTTTACTATAAACCCGCTAGTACCCAGCCTTATTAGAAATGCTAACCCTAACCTAATGAACTTTAAAGAATTTTTCGTCATCACGTGATAGTAGAATTTTGACGGCGATACTGGGGAAGATTATCATTATTGCGAGATCAGATGACTTTATGGCCCATCACGTTGTCCCATTTGCTATCTATCCTGATAAACTTGTCAACGAGTTTATTATTGAGGCTTTATTACAGATCACATGTAAATTATTTTGCTGTGGCCTTTTATGGTCGTTTTATTGTTGAATACAGGTTTTTGTGGATTAATCCATGATTAATATGATGTTTTCTTAAAATGTCGAATAACTGGTATATAGTAAGGTTACGATTACGCAAGTTTAGTATTATGTTTGCGCGTGTGAATAAGTAAGTAGAAGTGGTAGGAGTGCTTAGCTAGGTTGAGGAATCTTAGTTTAGGCGAAAGTTGGTTATTCTTCTGTTCGCTATCGCTTGCCTTGATGAAGGCTGGCTCTATCTACGCTGCCTACACACCCCTTGTTAAGTGGCTCAGCAATGACCACTGTAAGCTTAACAACACTGTAGTACAAAAACGTTTGGCCCCATGACTGAATTAGCAGTGCAAGGACCAGGTTCAACTAAATGTACCTTATTATTCCAATTTCAATCCTCTGTATATCACTATCGATGTTGTGATATAAGGCATCAAAACTATTGTTTCGGTTAGACAATCAAATCTGAATCGTTCGAAATAGAGTTCGATGTTTAGTATTATGTTCAAGGCAATAACTTTAGCACGATTGAGAGCCTTAGGATAGCGGACCTATTCCCATATGTTTTTTCTTCATATTATCTGATTGAGCAATAATAATGTATGTCCTGTGGATACTCTACTCTGTGATCGACAAAACCTAAAAGTACAAAGACATAATTTTTCGGTATGTATGTACGTACATATGTATCATATTGTTCAGCTAGATCTCAACTTAAATATATGACTTGCGCGACTAATTGTAAAACAATAATCATTATATATTGTTCGGTTCGGGTAACTGTGACTCTGTTGCTCCACAATACTAAATGTCGTGTAATGTATGGTAGGTAACCTTTTTGAAAGAGGGTGTTAGATTTGGCTGGTGGGCGATTAAGGCTTTCGGTTACTTTGGGTTCAACGAAGGTCAGTATGATAAGTCACATGTACAAGAACTTGAACGAACGACGATATTTAGGGGGTTTATAGGGTTTATACTGGGTATAGTGGTAGGGTTTTATTATGGACAATACACTATATTGAGACTTGTTTATTGATAAAGCAAACAAGACATACCATCTCTAAGGGCCATTTCAGCCTTTATTTATATTGATTTTTAATTATGACTTATTTAATTACATTAATCTCACTTCTCTATTTAATTCGACTCCTCCAATTTATGCACTTAAACCCATTTACTTAATAAATCTTCCTTCTCTAATTAATCTCCTTTTTCTAACTAATCTCATTTTCTTGATTTATTTAATTAATTGCATTAATGTGATTAATTGTCAAGATATCTATATCAAGGAATTGATTATCATACCTGTTCTCATGTGAGGTCCTAGTAGAGTATTTTATCATGTTCTTGGGTTTCATAATATATAAGAACTTAGAAAGATTCTTTATAGAAAACTTGATAGGAATTTTGCATAATAAAAAAATGGTAATTATATTCTTGGTTTTAAAAGTTAAAAAAATTTATTAATTAGAAAGAATGTTTAATTAAAAAATTCTTTCTTTTGATTTATTGATATTAATAAACAAAAGTTAATAAAATTTATTATTTTTTTTTTTTAATCTCAAGATAACATTTATCTAAGGATGTTAAGTGACACTATTTATTATTAGTACATGACAAATGTACATTATTATTTATATTAATTATTTATATTTTAATAAATGCTTAACTTTTCTTGGCATTTTTCTGCATCTTGAGACTATCTAAGCTTCTTTTATAATTTTATTTCTTATAATAAATGGTAGTGTCACCTCTGATAAAGTGCTATTTCCTTATTTTTTGTTTATATACCAGACCTAAATTTCATAAATGATGCTGATATAGAGTCATACAATAACTGTATGTAGCTGAATATTTTTTACATTTGATGCTGTGATTATATTTTCAATTGTAGTTGGTAGTGTCAAGTTTTTTGTAAAATCAAACATGCTGTATGCTGATGATTATAGTTTTCTACTAATTTTACATTCAATGGCAAAGTGCTCTGTAGACTGTATTTTGTTTGGAAATTATGAGTAATTTGATACTTCAGATGAGGTAATATATTTTAGTCTTATTTCAAATAGAAGATCATTGTGGAGCAGGCATCAAAGAATTTCTTTTTTATTGTTAGGGATTCAGCTTAGAAATAGTTAGGACCAGTTCTTCTTTCTGTAGTTATTAAATAGATTATTTTGAGACAAAATGTACATTATTGATTTTCTTTTCAAGAACTTTGTTGTTTTTATAACTGTAAAATTATATTTAGTTGTTTTTATAATTTTTAACTCACTGGTTAGTGTTTATCCTTTGTTGTGACTGCATTCTCTAATCTTCTCAATGTATTGAAATATGGTTTCCATTTGTTGGTTAACTTTTTGACTTAATAGAATAATTAGATAGTGTTTTTAATACTGAAATTTTACAGTTGACTAGTAATTCTAATTTGATTCTTTCTCTCTTACATTTTGTTCACAGGTTGTGACTTGTAAATAATTTGAGTCAAATCATCATTAGTCTTGCCTTTAGCATGTCCAGAATTACTAGAGAATTTAGGCTGTAAAATTTATATAATTGCTAATAAATAGAGTATCTCAGCAGTAATCTCTGTTTGTTTTTGATCTATTCGATATGATATTATTAATTTCTTTTAAATGCTTTCTAGTTGGAAGAAGAAATTTTGCAACTAGTATTTATTCTTTAAATAATAAACTCCTTATATTCATAGTTTCTATTGTTCATTTAATTTTGTAATAACTGTTTTCTACAGGTCTTCTTTTGAAGCTCCTTGGTATTTATTTTAAACTCTAGTAATCTTATTGTGTTATCTTCTTCTATTTTTTCAAAGCTGTCTTCTTCTAATAAAGTTAGATTTTTTGCTTTTTTTGTTAAAGCTAAAAACTTGGATTTTTCTTTATTAAATACTGTATTTGCTATTGCTTCATACTTGTTTAATAAAATATTAAAGGTTCTCCAGTCCTGTAATGAGCTAATTCCAGTTGTAAGGTTGTCTGCATATGCAAATATCTTGAAATTTAAGTTTCCTACAGGCACTCCAGTTAACTTTTGCTTTAATTTTTTTAAAAAAAATTCAAAAATGATATATACAGAAATAGTAAAAGAGGTCTCTTTGTCTAACCCTTTTCTTAATTTTGAAAGATGTAGAAAGCATGCCCATGTTTGTAATGTGAGCTAAAAGGTTTGAAAAAAGATTTTTAACTAATTTTATGAATTTAGGATCAAATTTCATCTTACTAAGAACTAGTAAGATGTAATCATAGTTTATTATATTAAAAGCTTTTTTTTGGTCTAAAAATAATAATCACACTAAATCTGTTTGGTTTCTTTAAGTTCTCATTGTAGTGATTACATCTTATGCTGCATCTACTATTAATCTATATTTCAAAAAATCATGTTAATGTTCACTTATGCAATCTCTGCAGATAGTATTAAGCCTTTCTGCTAGAATTTTCATAAATATTTTCACATCTGTATTTACCAATGAAATTGGTTTCCAGTTGTTAATTTCTTTAAGCAACTTTAATTTTTTTGAAATTAAAGTAATGATACTTTTATGTCAAGAATTAAGTATGTACTAGTTCTTAGTACATTATTAAAAATTTTTCTAAGAATTGGTGTTAGCTCATATCTATATATCTTGTAAAATTCATAAGGCAAGCTATCTATGCCTGGTAGTTTATAGATTGGTAGACTACTAATCATTTTTATAACCTCTTCTAGTTCTATCTTCTTAATTAGGTCAAAATTCTGATTATAAGAGACTGTTAGCAGATCTTTTATGAAATTTTTTGTTACTTATAATTTATTATTTCAGCTTTATACAAAGACTTAAAGTGATCTCTGATGTATTGTAGTATTTTCTGTAGTTTATTCATATTTAGTAATGCAAAATCTCTTACTTTAGATGTAACTGAACATGAGTACATTAACTTGTATTTATTGAAAAAATATTTTATTAAGCATTCTTCATTCTTTATTAATTTAGTTTTAGATCTTAACTGCCACTTGTTTACTAAATGGATTAGTTCTTCTTGTAATTCAGAATTTAGTTGTGTTTAGTTTTAATAAATTGAAATCTCTTGCCAGTTTGGTATTTAGTTCTATAATTTTTTTATTAAGTTTATTAATTCATGTCTGTAGGTTTAGTAATAACCTAAATGCTCTAAAAATTGATTGTAGTCATATCTTGTAAAAGTTTCAGTCTAATGTTATTTCTTTGTTCTTTAATTTTTCTCTAATCTCTTTGATAACTTTGGGGTTGTCTAAAATTCTTTAATTTAATTTTCATATCACAGATCTTGGCATTTTTGCACCTTCTTGTAATGTACATCAAACCAAAAGATGATTAGAATTTCTAAACCTAGTATTTGTTTTATAACAGATCTGGTAATAGTTGTTGTCTATAAAAATATAGCCTAGTTTTGTAGCCATCAAATAACTATTTCTAACCTTTTGATAGTATGTAATAAAAGGTTTGTTGTTATGATACTTGTTGTATCTACAAAATCTTTCATTAATTTAATTAATTTGGTTCTAAAGGATCATTTTGTGAAAGTGTTTGACTAAATCTGTTGTTTAGAGTATTCAGATTCATGTTAAAATCATCCACCATAATATTAATTGCATTATTATTAATAACTAGGATCTAGCTATCAAAAAACTTGTTTCTGTCTACAATATTTGATGGTATATACACATTTGTTATTTGAAAATTTAGGTGTTTAAAAGTAAAGTTTGCTATTATTACTTTATCATTATGTAATATTTGTATGTTTTCTAACTTTATTCTTTTGTTACTTATTAATATTGCTGTTTTTAAAGATCAAATTGATTCATAGTACCATTATTGCTTAATAAAGTTTTGCATTGTTGAGTCTCTTAAATTTGTTTCTTAAAGAAAAATAATGTCTATTCTATATAATTTTTGTTATGCAAGAGTTTTTTGACACTTATTTCTATTATTAAGTTCTTTAATATTTAAAGTTGCTATAGAGATAATATGTTTGTTGCTCATTGGATTAATGATTTTATTTATTTCACTTTGAGACTGAGTTAACTTTTCTTCTTTTTGATTTGTTATAATTGACTTCTATAAAACCCTTCTTGTTATTCTCCAACTTACTACTGTTTTGTATAGTACATTCTGAAAACAGATTATTCATTACTTTATTTACTTTCAAATTTTCTGTATTTGGAGTTATATAATCTAATGTAGGAGTTAATATTAAAGCAGTATTCATATTATCTGAAATTATTTTAGTACTTTTATATTTTAATTGTGACTAAGTATTAAGTAGAATGTTTTATAATTTGCCTTTTTCATGTTATTTAAGATTAGTTTAGCACTTTTATGCTCTGATTGTGACTAAATGTTCAGTAGAGCAATCTTAAGATTTGCCTTCTCTATATTGATATCTCTGTCTATTACTGTTGACTTAAATATATCAGAAGTAGTATCTGTTATTTCTTGTATATTTTCTGTGTTATTATTATTTGTTATTTGTAGTTTATTATCCAATGAGAGTATTTCTTCTTGTTTATTTTTTGCATTTTTTATTCTTTATAATATTAATTTAATTTATTTATTTTATTTAATTGAATGCAGTCTCTTTTCAGATGACCTTTATTATCACAGAAGTAACAGAGTTTTAGAGCTTTCTTCTATTCTGTTACTACTTGATGATCCATCAGATTAATAAATCTCAGAATTTTTTGCATCATGTTGGGATCATCTGTTATATTAAAAATTATAATCTATTGATCTAACTGAATCGGTGTCCTCTTATAGAGAAGAGGTTTGATTGCTTTAATAATTCCAATATTTTTAAATTTTTCTTTTATTGTTTCAGAGACTAGTTCTGCCTTCATGATTGGTACCTTTTAAAGTTTTACAGTTAATAGAAATTGGTTTGACCTAGAGGAGATAAAGCCAAATAAGGTTTGTTAAAATATAGTTATTTTCCTTCTTGACATATTTCTTCATACTTTGTTCAGTTGTGAAAATAAGCTCAATGTAATTCCTGTATCCCTTAACTATGTATAGCTTTGCTTCAATAAGCTTTGACCTAATTTTGCTATATACTGCTATCACTATTTCATTGGTAGAAATATTTCTAAAATTTTGTATATCAAAGATCAAGGTGTTCTTGTTTTTTGTGCTAATATTAGCCTTAGAGAAAAAGTAGAAAATGTGGCTTGTTCTTTTGTAAATTTTGTGTAAAGGCTAGACTATATTTTAGCTATTGTTATAGGTAAGTGTTTTTTACTTTGAATGATGCTTGATGTAAATCTACTATTATCTAATTACATATCTGGTAATTCTGTTTCATGTGATTTATTATCAGGAAAATTTTTAGAACTTTCTTTTTGACAACTTGTGTCTTTGAATGTGTCTGAAGTATTATCATTACTTGTTGCTAAAACTTGTTAGATGTTTATTTTGGTTTCTTTCTCTAACATATTTAGCCAATATAAGCTTGAAGAAACTGATAAGTCTAAGCTAATTATGCTTTTATTGGAGTTGTTTTCTTGTTTAATGACAGTTGAACTTTTGAAAAATGACCCTTTGGTTTCTATATTTACTTGTCTTGTGTTGTATAACTTACTCATTTTCTTTTTTTTTTAGATTTACAAAGTGTTAAAGTTTATATTTTCTTGGAACAAGAGCCACTGCTCTTGTATTTAGTATAGGTGATTTTTTAGAGCTTTTAATTTTTAAAAACTGTTTTTTTCTGAGTTACCTAGCACTTGTACACTGCAGTGTAACTGTCAATTCTTTTAAATAAAAGTTAATAATTCAAATTAGAAACTATAAAATTAGATATATTACAATTTATGAAGGCACATGCAGGATTTTTTTGGGTCCCACACAGGATTTTTAATATAATTCAGAAATAAGATTATTCAGCTGGCATTATCATAATATATAGCTAGCATTAATATAATATCTAATCTGCATTAACATATTAAGCTAATTTTTAATTAAAATATATTTATTTATTTGCATACCTTTTCACATATATGTTTATTTATATATACAATAAGAATTTATCTTCTTTAATATTAGTATTTTTTACTTATATTACAAAAATATTCTTTATAATTAAGTTGCTTCTTTAAAAATAAATTATATATATAGTAATAATAATATTTAAAATTATCTTACAAAAATTGGATCAGATGAAACTTTAACCAAGGGCATGCTTAATGTAATTACTGCTATTAAACTTTGCAAAAAATATATGAAAATTTACTATTTCAATTGACCAATAGCAATAACTAAAAATTTAGACAAAATTACTTACAGAATTTTGAAGAAACTGCAATTTGCACATTTCTAAATACTATATATTCTGTGAAATTACATGTATTATAAATTTGTAAAATGTAATTTTTAACCCTAAATAAAATATATTTCTGGAGTAATTTTATTATCACACAAACCCAAACATTAAATGATTAAAAAACTAAACTTTGGCCAAAATTATGCATAATGTGGCCAAAATTATATCAATTACAGTCATTGGAAAATAAAAATTGAAGTTCAACTATGTGAATTCTATACATCATATGTGGGATTTTTGAAAAACTGTAATTTGCCCATCTCTAATTACAATACATACTAAGCAAGTTGGTATTAGAGATGAGAATAGCTGTAGCTGATATTAGCTGAGCTGAGCAGCTTAGTCAGCTAGCTAAAATTATAGCTGATACCAGGTTTTTAATGTTCTAATTGCAAAATAATAATTAATATATGATTTAGTATTTAATTATATCAGAAGGCTTGCATTATTTGACTAATAGATGAACTGATCATTTATAATTTTAGTCAAATTTTCAGATCATTTAGCCAGATTTAGAACAAACAAATTTTAAATCTGATAAAATGATTTACAATTTTGGCCATAGTTATGAATCTATAGTGATAGTTTTTTTCAAAATTTTATACATATCTAATTTTGATAGCATTACTAACTAATTTCTATTTTGATATAAACTGTAAATATGCTTCACAAAGTAAATAGTAATCGACAATGTTTCTTGATAAGTTTAGAATTAACTGCAATTATTGCTTTGTGTGCTAAAAATTATTTGAGTTTAATACAGATTAAAAAAGCAGTTAAACAGTAATGCACTAGTATATAACAATAATATGGTAATAGAAGAGAACTCAATACCATTAAGAATATTTAATATATACAATTTATAGGTAAAAATTAGCACAAAAGCCAGATAAGTAAACTAATTAATAAATTATTGGTTTAAATTAGTATAAGTTACACTAATACAATCATTTTATTAAATATATCACAATAAAAAGTCAAAGCAAACACTAAAAAAACAATTTCTTTTGTATTTGATTCTTTTTCTTAGCATAATCCTATTTTTTGTTATTGGCAATTTCTTAATCTATAGACAGTTTGTATTATATGATCAGAAACTTACTAATCAATATTATCTTGCTGATTTTATAGTTATAAGTATAATTATATATAAATTAAACTAATTATATTATTATATATAAATAAAAAATTTTATCAATTATATAATAAGATAAATAATTTGATAAAATTTACATATAGAGTATAATATGGGAAATAGTTTATCAAATAGCATTTTAGTATTTTTACTATTAATAATTTTTTAAATATACAGTCATTTATAGTCACAGATCATTGACTTCTAAATACAATGTAATGTTATTTAGAAATATACAGATGTTCATAGCCACAGAATATCTGATTCTAAATACAATATGAAAAATATTTAGAAATAGTTTAATGATCTTAAAAATTTTATATAATTAAGAATAATAAAACATATAATAATTATAATCTGAATATATTAAATTTAAACCTCAGCCTATTCAGATCATAATTATCATGATCTAAATTAGTAAAAAATAATTTTTTATTATTTTTGAAAATAAATAATTTAATAATCTCTAACACTAAGTATATAGATATTTATAGTTACAGATTATCTAATTCTGAATACAATATAGATATTCATTCAAGTTAATAACAATTAACAGATTAAAAAGATGTTAAGCAGCAGCAAATTGTCTAAAAATAATAGATTAATTCAGATTTATAAATTAATCTGCTTTTTAAATAAATTCAAATTTAATTTTTTATACTATATAGATCTGAATAAAATTATAATTTGAATCTAAATTTAAATCTAAATTTGATTTATAGCTATTATTATAATTTCTAAAATATTTACTTATTATACAAAATCTTTTAAGTCATTTAGTAAATTATCTAATTTTTTAGAAATTATATTATTGTTTTCAGACCTTCAATTTGAAGGCAGTGATATAATTTCTAGAAAGTTAGATAATTACTAAATAACTAAATAATTGTTAAGTAATAAGCAAATATTCTATAAATTATGATAATAGCTATAAACTTAAATGAAATTTAAATGCAGATATATTTCAAAATCTGAATATAGTTTAAAATTTGAATATAATTTAAAATTTAGTTAATATATTGCAATGATATAGTAGTACATTTAGCTTTAATAAATAATAATAAATTTTATTTTATTAGCATTTATATATAGGCTATATTTGATTTTATTTTAAAACAAAAAACATATTTATACTGTATATAATTATTACCTTTATACAAATTTATTACTAAATTCATACATATATTATTATATCCAAATATAACTATAAATCTAAGTATAAATATAAAGCAAAATGTATAATATATTTAGATTAATTCAAATTTTTTTTTAAGCTGTTCTTAAATTTTGAAACAATGATAGAAATTGATAGTTGATTATTTAGCTGAATTTAATAAGTTTTTGAATTTGATATTATTAGAATTATTGTAATTCTAAAAATTTAATACTGATAATATTTAATTCAAAAACTTAATAAATTTAGGTAAAATTATATTTATTATTGTTTCAAAATTTATAAGAATAACTGTAAAAAAAAATTATACTGTATATAATTTTAAATCTGAATTTTAATTTTAAATATATTTATAAAAATAATAAAAGACAGAACTATTTTAGTATAATTAAATTACATGAGCAAATATAATTTTAAATAATGTTTTATAAATGAAAATAATAATAAATTAAGATTATAATTTTAAATAACTTTTTAAAGCACTAATTTTAATAAAATAAAGAATACTAAATGAATAAAAGCAAATTTAAAAGAAGTACAATCACATTCTAACTGCTCTGGCAGATCATAATTTTACTTCATTTTATTCTAAAGTAATCAGCTATTTTTATATTATAAAAGCTAAATATCAATATTATATATTGTTGTTTTCAAAAGTTGTGAACAATAATTTCATATATCTAAGTGAAAAATCAGAGAATTAGAAAAAATTATAACTAAAAATTAACAATCTGATTAGAACTAGATTTAAAACTTTAAAAAATTTGAATAATTTCATGAATTTCTTGTAATATAGTTATTTGTATTCATTTCTATCTTTTTGAAAACAGTTATAATAATTCTTATATAAATAATTTAATGTCACATTATAATATTTTATTTTATCTTATGCTTTCATTTATTTCATATTGAATTTAGAATAGCATTAAATTAGACCAGTATTGAATTATAAATATTCAAAATTTTGTAAATCTTTAACCTTACAAATTAGTATAAAATGTTTTGTTTTTTCCTTATAATAACTTAGACTTTGACTTTTTCTTTTATATAATTAAATTCTTATCTTAATTTTATTATTAAACTTTTTAATAAAATCTTATTAAATCCTTTTTAATATATTATATAATTGATACTATTATTTCTGTCAAGTTAATTTTTATATTATAATTATTATTTATATAATATTTTTTTTTTTTTTTTGGTATTATGGTGACCTCTTTGGTCTTTTGATTTTTATTAATCACTTGTCAGTATTGTGGTTCAATGAACCACTACAGGAGAGTGT
>CAJVQA010005929.1:0-15500 GCA_910591915.1 Cetraspora pellucida
TGCAGTTTTTGCTGCTCTATCTTTTTTGTTAGTATCTCAAGTCTTGTTTCCTAGTCTATTTGTTGAGTTTTACTAAAATTTTGCTTCCTGGAAATTTTGGTCGAGGGATCTGCAGGGGAGAGTTTGTTCCTTTTTAATTTTTTAAAAAAATTAATTAATTTTTTTTTAAATATTATATAATTAAAATTAATTTTAATTTTTTTTATAAATATACTTTATAAATCTTCAAATATTAAATATATTTATTTAATTACAAGTTAATTTAATAAAATAACTAATAATTAAATAATTTAGTATAATGTTAAAAAATAATATATATCTATTTTATAAAAAAAAATGATATTACTAAATAATTATATATTTATATTTTATAAAAATTATAATTACAAATATTATATAAAATACAAAAGGTTTTAGTAAACTTTTTATTAAAAATGTATTAAAAAGATTATTTTAAAAATATTAGTACAAATTTTAAATATTTAAATAAATATAATTTTAAAAAAAGAATTATAATTTGGTGCACCATGCACCATAGTGCACCTGTCACGTGATCTCATTATTTAAAAAATTATTTGCAACATGAGCCTAATGGAAATTCTATTTGATTGATTGTTGATCATCATAGTAATACTATATATAAAAATACAATCGATCATTTGATTAAATTTGTCAGAAGCAAGTAGTATTGAAGAATAAAATTTTTTTAAAATTTCATTATTTGTTTTTATATAAATTTATAACTTGCAAGTAGTAAGTTATAAATTTTTATAACAAACAAACAATGAAATTTTAAAGAAATTTTATTCTTTAATACTACTTGCTTCTGACAAATTTAATCAAATATAATCAAATTTGTCAGCAACTTAATATATAATTGATCATGTTTTTGGATAGAACATTATTATAAGCAGCCAATGAAATTTTAGTGATCGACAACCAATCAAATAGATTTTCAACTATGCTCGTGACGTGTCTATACAGATATTCTTTATATCATTTTTTACATATACTAAAGTACTGAATAAATCTTTTGCTTTTTTAGATTACTCTAAATCAAGAACCACACTACAAATAAAATGATTTCTGAATTTAAGTGCTATTAATGTCTGCACAGATAAGTAATATGATTTAATTTCTTTCACTTTTTACACATACTAAAGTACTAAAACAAGTCTTATAATTTTTAGATTACTTTATCAAGAGCCGCATTACCAATAAAAATGCCTTGCTAAAGTATTATACGAAATTTCAAAAGGTCATAAGCAAGAAGTTTGCAATCTAAAACTGTCAGGCTTATGACCGTCAGAATTCTGTTAGTCAGGAACTCAAATAGACTTTTTTGCTTGAATTGGTTATTACTAATACTGAGCTTACTAATACTATTCTTACAAGTTCTTTTTCTCAAACCAAGATCGTAGCGTCAAACAAAAACTAGGATCTATGGAAGAATATAACGAGGATGATATCGATATAGCAACATATTTTGAGGAAACTTCTTGCTGTAGCGAGGATATAAGTAACATATACAGTAATGCAGAGACAGTATCTTTAAGGGATGGAGACTCTTTTAAAAATTTTGAAGAAGCTGAAGCTCACGTACGGCGTTTTGCTAAACATAAAGGGTTTAAAGTATGACTTGGAGTTTGAAAACAGTAAATACTGCAGAAAATGAAAAGGCAACTCGAAAACATACTATTCTTTGCAAGCACTCAGGTTTATTTAAACCAAAGGATAGCGCAAGGCAAAGTACTTCGACCCGTATAATGTGTCCATGCCATATTAACCTTTCATGTCCTTTAAAAGATAATCCTGGTTTTCGCATAATTGTTACCACCTTTAATGATAATCATAACCATGATTTATCTTCTAAAGCAATACAATTTGAAAAAAAACAGTTTACTGAAAAAATGCGGCAAGAAGTTGAATTTCTGGTTACTAAGTGCCAGCTTGGCGCAACTATGGTGTGACATATCTTAAAGGAAAAATTTCCATCTCATCCTCTGTTTTCTAAGAAACTCTACATTGAAATACAATAGTATCGACTATCAAATAATGTAATTAAAAATGATGCATCACATTTTTATAACCAGTTGTTGTCAAAACAACAAGAGGATTCTTGCTAGCTTATTAAAATTACATGAGAAGATGAAACTAATACATTAACAAATTTGTTTTGGATAAGTCCAGAACAAATTTTGTTATAGTATGAGTTTGGTGAGTCAATTGGTCATGATAACACAGTGGGTACCAATAGGTACAACATGCCACTTTCTTTGTTTGTAGCTCAGAACAATAATATGCAATCTCATATTGTCACTCAGGCTTTTGTCAGTAATGAGACAGTTAAAACATACCAATGGGTTCTTCAAATGACAAAAAAAGCCACTAACAATAGATACCCCAACGTTTTTTAACCGATGGTGATCCAGCAATGGAATGGGCAGTAGTACTAGAGTATCCAGGAATGCAACATCTTTTTTGTATTTGGCATGTTAAGGAAAATATAAAAAAGATGTTGCATAGTAAGTTAGAGGATTCATTTGATGAGTTTTACAGTAAATTTTGGCAATGCAGAAATGCAGATACATTACATGGTTTTGAGTACTATTGGGGGCAATTTATAAGTTTTCCTAATGCAAGGTTGTATCTTGAATGTTATCTTTATAAATGTCGGTTTTCGTGGGCATGTGCTTTCACTGTAACAGCATTTACACTAGGAATTCAATCTACATCTTTCGTTGAAAGTCAAAATGCATGCATTAAGAGAGTGTTAGAAAGCAGTAATACATCTTTGTATGAGTTGGGTAAAGTACTGATGGAGCGAAATAATGAGGAGCAAAAACGAAAGCAATTTGAAGAATGGAAACATGGTACTCTTTCTTCAACAATTGTTGTTACTATTTTTCCTGCTATTGAATCTTTAGTAAAATGCTATTTAAGGCTGAATGTTTCTCATTTTTTAATAGAACAAATGAAGAAAAGTTTGTATTATATGGCCAGTCATTCTACAGTTGAAGAGGTTGAGTCACTTATTATTTGTGAATTATCACAAAGTAAAGACATGGATGGTGAACTTGATGCTGTTAATTTATCAGCCAAATGTCTTCTGGATCGCTTAGAACGAAATACAATTGAGGAGATTTGGAAATTGTCAAGAGTTACAAGCAGTAAAATTAATCATTTTGTATTTCTTCTTTCTAATAGCTTATATAGTTATATGTGCCCTTTACAACAAAAAAAAGGTCTTGTTTGTTGGCATTTTTACTATTTGCTAAATATTACAGAGAAGTTACAGTTTAGTTTATGCCTAATTGCCAAGCGCTGAATTCCAAGAGACCAACGATTAGATGTTGCAAAGGAGGGTATATACTTTGGTCAAAGGTTTGGTAATGCCATTACCAATATAGATACTGTACCAAAGAACATTGAAGATTAATTTGTGTAGTTACAGCCATTTAACAATAATGAAACAGGTAAAACTACAAATGAAAGGTATATTAATGAAATGCTTTTTTATGGGAAAGTTTGGGGCTTGCACGTACTGCTGTAAACAAATGCATGTTACATCGTGACCATGAATTTGTTTGTTTAATCGAAGAGTATTTGAGCAGGATTCATATTAGAGAAGATGAATTGATCAGAGAACAAAAAACCTTGACGCATACTTTATTTAAAAGACATACTATTGAAGATATACCACTTGTGAATCCCCGAAAGGTTACTGTTAAGGGAAGACCAAAATCAGCAAGTCACAAGAATGCTGCAAAAATTACATCACAAGATACAGGAAATAAAAAGAAACATGGACAATACACTTGCAGATTTTGTAAAGAGCCAGGCCACAACGTAGCAACTTGTACAAATAAGATAGAAGAGTAAGTATATAGGGTTGGTAAAAATTGATTATCATAACATTATACTGGAGATTATTTGTGCATATGTGCATTTATATGTATCGTTTAATTGCTTTGTTGTTTGCATATTCACTTGATTATTCGTGCGTGCATATATTTGTATGCATCATATAACTTAGAGTTATTGACAAGAATTGGTTGTGGAGTTAACATATGCTTTATTGTATATTCCAATTATAGTGCTACATAGCGATAGAATGTTAACTTGAAACAAAAATGTTGTTTTGTGCTGTTATTCTTTGGACAACTAATTAGTAGTGTTATTAATCAGTCTAGAACTATATTATTACACTTACATTTCTGTATATTTATTGTTCTTTAGTATGATATTATTTGATAATCGGTTGATGATTCAGTTGACTAACATTACCAACTAATGCTGTAATATCAAGAAAGTGTATATATGTTGTGAGTCAAGTTGATTTTTAGGTTGAGTTAACCTTGACCCAAGTCAAAATAATTTCAGTAGAATTTTAGGGTTAGTGTGAATCGAAATTACGTTGATACCGGCTGGGTTTTTTAATTGATTAAATTGTCTTGGGTCAAGTTTAACTCAATCTAAAAACCAACTTGACTCGTAACATATATACATACAGTATATACCAGTATGTGCATATTTTCATAATAGAGATGAAAATCTAATACTATGTTTAATAAAGTTTAATGACAACTGTTAATTGCTATTACTGTTAATTTTTAAGTTCTGGTTTTACTTAGTTATGCATGTGTTTAGTATTTAATATGGTATACATTGTAGTAATATAGTCTTCAGAACTGAATGCTTGTATGGTATAACCATTAAATTCGAAAGATTTATTATCTTACTGGACTAGAGTTGCTTGTTGCAAAGTCGCAACTTGCAATTTACAGCTTATTTATGTTGTAATTATTACAAATAAGTCATCATTTACTAGATTAAGATGGTTACGTCTATTGCAACAATAAGTTGCAACCCTAGTTGTGCTATAAAAAAGTTGCAATTCATATTTGCAGCAAGCAACACTATACTGGATATGTAATATGTATATGGTTGTTTAGTTTTAAGGTTTGGGTTAGGGTTAGAGTTAGGGTTAGGGTCGAATCACATTGACTTGTGTTACATCACATGATGTATCAGTTATATAGATTATAGGGGTGTCGATCATTTGTATTTATTTGATTACATAAGGGGTGCACCATGGTGCAAGTGCACCAAAAAAAAACACTTTTAAAAATATTTTTTTTTAATTATATATTTAGGCTATACAAAGTTAATTTTCTGATTCTTATAACATAAAATAAAAAAATAACCCAACAGACTGTATAAAAATTTTATATATAAAAAATTTTTGACATAATTAAAATTTTTTTTATTTGTATATTGACAAAAAATTTAATTATATATAAAAAAAAATTAAAATTTTAATTTTTAGAAAAAGTAATCTGCCTGGTATAAGAACCAATTATATGAGTTTGCATAGCCTTATACTAAATAAATAAAACCTTTAATAGTTATAATACTTTACAATAAATATAACAAACTAGCTATTATAAAAGATTATATACAAATTATATATACTTATATTTATATAGAATAGCAGATTAATTATATTTATATTCTAATATCAGTCTAGCAATTAAATAGATTATTAGAAAAATTAATATATAGTTAATACCTTAGATTAATAATAACATACTTTATAATTATATTTTAATACTACAAATTTAGATAAACCTTAACTATTTAGTAGGTATAGATTACAAATAAAGTTGTATATAGTTTTTATTTTGTATTTTACAATTTTAGTATTTTTTTTTTTTTAGTTTAAAGTGTAATCTTGCCTATATGTCTTTATTTAATAATATATAATTATATTTTTATATACAATAGTCTATTAATAAAAATATAATTATCAATATATATAATTTTAGTTATTATCTAATTAAGAATTTCATTTATAAGTTATTTACTAGATGCTATATCTGAAACCTGCTTCTAAGTCCTCTATTTAAACTTTCTGATTTTTAATACTTATTTGCATATATGTAATATTTATATTACTATTAAGTAACATATCAGATTAGAGTTATTTAATTACTATTTATATCAAAGTATCATTTTATTAGATATTACTAAATATTTATAGTTTTTTAAATTTACTCTTAATGCAAATTTACTAAATATAATACCTAGATTATCTCTTAAATGTTGTCTAACTTTAACATATTCTATATTTATTAAAACTGTTATTAGTGCTAGAGGTGTTTGAATTTCAGTAAGTTTATTTTTTTTTATAACTTTTTTTTCTATTTATTGTATTATTTGCTAGTATATCTTCTTTTTATTTTTGGTATATTCACTATTTTTCTTATATCAAGCTTCAATTCTTCATATTAGAAAGCTTTTTTCTAAGAATTTTCTTATACACTAATCTTTTATTTACATAAACTTAGCCATAGAGCTTCACATTGTTATAGGCAAAACAGGTATCAGAGTTGCTCTAACTCAGTGCCGCCCCAACCCATTCCCCTTACAGTAAGAATGCCCCTGAAACAAGCAAATAATTGTGCATTGATTGTACTTCAAAAAACTTGGAAGCCAAGCTGCCCATCTGAAACAATGTCGTAATGATGCAGAATCAGGTACTATAGCCGTTTGTTGGCAGAGATCTGCCAGATTGGGCTAGTTGTTTGTGCCGCATGAGGCCATTCAAGGTCCCGATCATAATGATGGATCTGAAACTGTTGAGTTTGGTAGAAAAATGTTGGATCTTGGGCACTATGCCATCTCTTTTTGTAGGGTGCTATTCTTGTATATAAGTGTCTTTTTTTTAAAAGAGAATTAAAAGGGAGTCAACAATCATATTAATAATAAAAAAAAACTGTCATTAGCAATAAACCAAGACCTTGCACTTACACCTTAGCTTTGCCAAATCGTTCTGCCTCTTCCGTGGTGCAACGTTTCATAATGTTTGGTATTTTCGAGTAACAATCCATCGCATTTTCCTTGCCCCTATTATAAAACCAAAAAAAACATTAACTCACCATCTTCAACAACATATATTTATATGCTTTTGTAAATTATAGAATTTTTGCTTTTAGCTAGAATTAAATTGGTAATTTTGTCTGTAAAGAAGATTACTAAACTACTAGGCTATAAAAAATTTTAATATATCTTAATATAGTATATTAATATACACAATTAAAATTACTAATAATAATAGAGCAAGGCCTTATCTTAATACTAAAAAAAACTAAATAAATAAAATTTATAGTTAAATTACAGTTATAGTATCTAGTATAAAATTTAGTAATAGACAAACTACTTAAATTAAATACTAAAAATAAATATAAATTAGTATATATCTTTTAATATAATAAAACTTCTAATAATATTTATATTTATAAAATAAAACAAAAATCATAATTTTAAAATAAAAATTTTAATCTAAAAATAAACTTTTTTATTTATTTATAAAATTTAATTTTTTTTATATATATTCTAATTTAAATTATTTTTATTAGAGATATAGTAACTTAGTAAAATGGATAAGTTGTCAATTTCTCAAGTAGTAGATTGTGAGTTCAAAACCTACTAATAGCAAAAATTTAAATAATTACCTATGTAATATATAGAAAGTTTTATAGCAACAGTATTCTGTTAATTAGTTAGAATAAGATACCTGTAACTATAGTTATACTAGCATGACTGGCAGATTATAGGGCATCTGTATAACTTTAGTTATACAAAGGAATTCAAACTGGTACTGAGTGGTACAAATCTAAATAAGTTCTTGTAGTTGTATATAATAAATCTGTAGAACTAAAAAACTGAAGCCAGTTAAAAATATTAAGTAGAGAGATAGTACAGATCTTTGACAATACTATTGTAAAGGCTAGACCTAGGAAACAAATACCAATATAAAGGAATTAGGCAGACAAGAATCTTGGATAAGAGATACTACTAACCAGGCCACTGAATTTTGGACCAAGCAAAAAAGATATCAGGCCAGTCTTGATATACTAAGCACAGACCATAGTCCTTCTGGACTATCTGAATTGGAAGTCTAAGAACAAAAACAGAAGCATACTAAAAGTATTAAAATATGTTATAAAGTCAGTGCCAGGGTTTAGATGAACTCTGCAAAGGTAGCTCTTATTAATGTTCTGTAGAATAAGTAAGTAGTTAACAAAAGGGGCCTCTTACATCTTACTGGCAGATGTTGTACTCTAAAATGTATAACAGTCTAAAAATTAGTACAAAAAGGGTAGGTATCATACTGCTCAGATGGTATATTAGTTAAAAACATAGTGGTGTTACATTATAACAAGATAGATGATTAAAGAGTTTAAATAGATAATCTTCTAGTAGATTATAAGTACAGCATCTAGTATATAACCTTAGAGCAGACTACTTAAATAGGCAACCAAAAGTTGTATATGTGACTAGTTGTACTCTTATTTCTATATAAAATAGTTGTATTAACTAATTCAATAAAAAGACAATAAAGTCCATTATAAAGTATGATCTTTAACACACATACAAAAAAAATTATTTTTATTTATTAAATCTATTTATTTTTTAATATTTTTTTTATAATTTTTTATTTTTTTGTATTAAAGTTTGCTTATACATTACTATATAAATTCTATACTAAATGCCATAGTTGCAAATTAATTACAGATTTAATTTATTTAAATTTTTTGTTTATCTAATTTATCTTATATTACAGAACATCTTTTAGCTTAAATTTGTCTAAAGTTCTAATTTTATCTGTATTTTTAGAACTATTTAATTCTTAATAAAAAACTTATTAAAATCTTTTATATTTAATAAACAGTTGATCTAGTTTTATTATTCTTATAAAAATTGATTAAGATTTAGTAACAATTTTTTTTTAAAATAAGTAGTTAATTAATTAGCCAAGCTGATAATTTTTATTAGTTAGTAATATCTTAAGTATATATATAGTTTATAAAAATACAACTAGTTATATATATAACTTTAATTATTGTTTACTTAATAGTTCTGTTTTAATATTTGTCATATCTGACTTTTGCTTGTGGCTGCTCTATTTAAACTCACTGACTTGCCTAACTAGTATCTGTATATCTTATCTTAAGACTAAATAATTCTATTACTGCTTTCTATTAAGAATCATTTAGGTTTAATTTTATCTTCTTTTGTACTAGTATCTAGGTCATAAAAAGTCTGTTATTTGGCAGTATGATGCAAGAAACTTCTTTGTTAATTTACATATCTACTCTATAGATTGTAACAAAGTTGTGTTTTTGCAAAGTTCAACATTATAGTATATCTCTAGTACTTTAGTATATATCTGCTTTTATTTCAAACTTCTAATTCAGATGATCTATATAGAACTATAATCAGTCTATTAATATAGTAAATTGGTCTAATATTCTTTTTCTTTAGCTCTCTTAGTTAAAATTCTAGTATTTTGATTAGTAGTATCTTTTATTTAGAGGTTTTTGTTTATTAGATTTTTTAATATATTATTATTTATTTTCTAAATTTAGTTTTTATAATAGTACTATTTAAAATCTGTATTACTTTTTGCTTAAGTCTTTCTAAATAAACTTTTTGTTTTTCAATTTTAATAAATTTATACAACTACAAAAACTTATCTTGAGTTTGTACTACTAATATTAGTTTGTATTTTTCTATATAATTAGTTATATAAATACTTTATAATTTGCTAATTATACTAATTTAATTATTATTACAGATATTTTAATCTAATTATTAAAAACAGTTATTATAATATAAGTAAAAATTTAAAATTTTACTGTTAGTAGGTTTTGAACTTCTAACCTACTATTTAAAAGAATAACAACTTGTTTACTTCACTAAATTGCTATACTTTTATTTTAGTATCTATCTTTTTGACATCTTTTATATTATTACTACTAATTTTCTTATATAAAACTAACAAAATTTCTTAAAATATTAATTCAAATAGTATAATAAACCTATAACAATACTCTTAATATATACTTAAGTATCTTTTCTTTTAATAAGTTTTAATAATTTAATTGATTATTTACTTTTTTATATATATTTATTGTCTAGTTTTATCTGTTTATTACTTTAAAGTTATTTATAGTCTTTATTAGTCTAATAGTAGTGTTAAAAGTTTATATTATTTTTTACTTAGAAATTTTTAAGTAAAATTTTATCTTTTTAATTTTTTAGTCTTTTATATCTAATAGTTTTATTATAAGTTTGTACTAAAGTCTTTTATAAGTTTGGTAAACTGTTTATGTTTATATTATATTACACTTTGCATAAATATTTTAAGCTTTTCTTTGAGTTAGTATATTTAAGATTACAAATATATTAATTTAATTAATTACTAAAAGCTAGTTTTTTATAACACAAATATAATTTTTTAAATTTTATTATAAATAAAATTTGAATTCTAAATCTGTTACTTGAAAGTTAACAACTTACCAACTATATCAACCTATTAAATCTCTTTTTTTTTATATTTTTATTTATTTTCAAAACATTATTTCAAAATAATTATAATTATTATTTTTTAATATAATAATACAAAAAAGAACTCTTTCTGCAAATCCTTTACACAAATCTTAACTAAAAATTTGTTTATACAAAAACATTTATAACTATTTATTTTACTAAGTTAACTTGTTTTTAACTCTTAAGTAAACTTATCAGTACTAAATTTTATATTTATCCTAAAAGTTTCACATTTTTGGAATTTAAACTTGTCGAGAAAAACATAATGACAGCCTTTGGACTTCAGAATTCATAAATTCAATTATTATATATAAGTTATTATTACAACTTACTTTACACTCTTAAATAAAAATATAGAATTTATTTTTTTAGTTAAAATAAGCTCTAAACAAAGATTTTTAAACAAATATTAACTAAATTACAGTCAAATTTAATTTTCACTTTCTTATAAAAATTCTTTTTTTATTTTTTGTCCTTATTCTGATCTGCTCATCCTTATATAATTTTTGTATAACATTAGATCACTTCTTAATTTATATTTAATTAAATTTATACTAAATTTATTAATATATCCTTAAATAAAATCTTATTTAATACACAATCTACTCTTTTTCATATTTGGTTCTAATTAATTTTATACAAAAATTGTATTTTGTACTAATACTATACTATACTAGTAACTAGTATTTAGTCAAACCTACTATTCTAGTTTATTATAAATTAAAATTTTGTAATACCTTATTACATAAAATTATACAAATCTATTTTAAGCTATACCTTATACTAAAACCCTTGTACTCACCTACTACTCTTGCAAAATCATATACTTACAATTTTTTTATTTAACAAAATATTTTAAAAATGCCTACTCTTACAACAACTGAACCAGACTCCTATAATATAAATTATTATTACTCAAAATATAGAGGCCATTATGGACTTGGTATGAATGAGGAAACTTTTAAATCACTCTGTATTCTTCCACTGGATATTAATCCTAATTAATGTAAAAGTCTTAAGAATAAACAACATTACTTCAAAGTTCTTATTTAACTAACTATTGGCATATATTTATATAATCAATTTCATATAAATTTTATCTCTTACTACTACAAAATTACTTAAGCTACCACTCTTGGCCTCTCTAATATGCTAATCTTTCTAATTATCTCCACTAAATGCTTTAAAAAAATTAGTAATACTCTATCTGCATCTTCTATTATTAAACAACTTTCAATTCAACTTCCTAATTTCATTATTCTTTTAACTATATTCAATACTAATCCTACACCAACTGCTATTATTTCTTATTCTCAACATATTCATACATGTATTTTATATAATATTAAAATCTTCTTTGTGTTCTTTTTTAAGAAAATAAACATTCACCAAATTATATTATAGTAATTCTTTTTAGAACTCAACTTATCCATCATATTTGTACTCACAGAATTATTGATATCAAATTATGTCATCTACCTCAAACTAAACCTTTAACTTAAGAATAAAAGAAAATGACTTATATATTCAAATTTATTTTACTTAATAAAACTAAAAAATTAGAACTTTTTAAAGAAATTTTATCTAAATTTTCTAAAAAGAATACCAAATCTCAATAACAAAAATGTGATACCTTTCAAGATCTTGACTAGTTTAAATTATTTCCAGTCACAAAAGAAATAAAATCCAACTCAAAACTTAATACTCCACTTTTTTAATAATTATTTAAATTTCTTAAACCTAACTTAATTCAATATATACCTGAAAAAACTATTTTTTCTGAAAATTTTGATATTAAATTTACTTTTAAATACTCTTTTAACTATTTATTAAAAATATAACAAAGTGAAAACCCAAATTCTTGATAGACTTAGTTCATAAAACTAATCTATTAATTGATACTCAAATTCCAATTTCTACAGGAATTTTAATTAATATCTTAAAACTTATTCTTTCTAAATTTCTTACTATATTCTTTACAAAACTCAACTATAAAAAAAATTTTCAATCCCATTATACTATTTCACTATATACATTTCAAAATCAACTTTAAGTTACTATCAATCTTGCACATTTATATCTCTTTCTTAACTCTAGTTATAAAACTATTCATGTAAAAAAATTTGCAAAAAATCTAAATCTTCAACTACTTTGCCTTACCTTATATTACAGTATTAGTTATAATTTAATCAACAAAGCTTTTTTTCAAATACAAAATTATGAAAAACTAAATATCAATATTTCTTTAAATATTAATACTGAAAAATTTAAAAACTCTTTTCAAATACTTTTTCTTAAACTACATAGAGCAATTCTTGAAAATTAGTTTAATAAATTTTTTGAAATTTATAAACATCACTTTTTAAACATCATCAAAACCAAAGTTCTTAACTTTTTTAAATATCAAACTGCAACTAAATATGCTAAAGAGTATAAAAAACTACTATCCCAATCCTTTATTATTAAATCTATTACATTTCTTCAAGAGCACACTCTATTAGTTAGGAAACTTGCTCTTTTTTATGTTTATATTTACAAAAACTTTGATAAACACAAATGCACAGTCCTTCCATCTGATACTAAACATAATTTTCAAAATCTCTCTATATATTACTTTGATTAATCTTTTAAAAAATTTTCTGCTCCTGTTTCTAACAAATCAAGTCTATTTAATAAATCTAATCAACTAGCATAAACTCATTCTATCTTAGATTTCTTAATCTTTTATAAAGATAATAAATATTCAGCTTCATTCAAAATTCTAACTCTAATTAAATTTCTTCAAGAACTTGCTGATTCTGCTAAAAAACAATTCATGAAAATCAACAAAACTGATCATAATATTAATCATGAAACCTATTACTTCTATAAATATTTTAAAGCTTTTCTTCAAGAAGTAGCTCAAAATGATAAAATCTTCAATTTAAGTTATAACCAAGCTATTAAAAAAACTATAAACCAAATTACAGATATTCATTTTTTAGCCAAAATTATTACCTACTTTGAAATACTTAAACAAAGTAGTACAAATCTTTCTATCTCTTTTATCTAAAAAAAATACAATAAAGACTATTACTCTCAAGCTAAATTTCTTATTATTAAAAAATTCAAATATATTATTTCAAAAAAAATTATTGATCTTGATCTCTTTAAACCTATTATTTCTTAACTTCTTTTTCAATAAACCTTTCTGTAAGTAACATTAAAGCAGCTGCCACCTTTGAAATTATAATGTACTCTACAAACAGTAGGCCATTTTTAGAGAAGAATGATGTAAGTAGATGGGCAGTAAAGCCTATTTACATAGAAACCTGAGTTAATATAGTCAGATCTAATGTGCTAAGAAGACTACAGTATCTTTCTTAGCTGTATAAGCCAAGCTTAAAATGGTAAGCTATCTTGCAGAAACATCTTATTACTTCTTGAATTCCAATTTTTCATCTAACTCCAAAAACCTCCCTTGCTATAATATCTTTCTAATTAATTATAATCTTCCAATCTTTCTATCTAAACAAATACTATTATTTTTTATTCAACATCTAAAAAATAACTTCTTTAACAAACTTTTTAAAATTTCTATTAATAATGCACTTACTAAAACACATATCTATAAAAATCCAAAATATAAACTTTTACTTAATTAAATATTTCTTTCAAGTTCACATTATCATCTATACAATAACCTTCCTATTAAATTACATTTCAAATACTCAATTCCTCATACTATCTCAGATAGTATTTTCTTTAATTCATATAATAATAATAATCCAAATCTTATTATTTCTAATTTACATAACTCTAACTTTACAACTATTAATAATATATCTTTTCTACAAATGATTCACTTACCTATTATCTCAATTCTTATAAAAATTAGTTCTCTAAACATTAATAACTACTTCAATACTCAAAAAAACTTTCACTTATTGATATAATTAATCAATATAATTTTGATATTTTTGGATTATCAGAAACATATCTAACTTCAAAAGAAGAAAAATATATTAACAAAGATCTTCAAAACTATAATAATTTCTGAAATTTTTATAAAAATTCACATTAAGCAGGTATTGGAATTTTTATACATAATAGAATCTCCAAATATGTAGCTAGAACACACAATGATAATGGTCATATAATTGGTCTTAATTTATATTTCAAACACAATTTTATTCATATTCTCCAAATCTACCTTCCAATAGCAGAAAAAAACAATTATATTCTGAAATCCAAGAACAAATCATTTAACTTTGTAACAACTTCAATTATCAACTAATAATATTTAATGATTTTAATAGTATTTCTAATTCATGTTTAGATAAAAATGCTCCTAAAAACACCTTTATTTCAGAATCTCAAATTCTCAAATATCTAATTAGTCATCAATTCAAAGATATATATTAACTTTTTTTTCCTCTAACTCACAACTTTATTTTTACTTACTCAATCTCAAACAGTAAAATTGACCAAATATAAACAAATCTAAGCATATCTCAAATTAACTATACTGAAATTCTTGAGAATATCTCATCTGAATCTTATTACAAAATTATTACTTTCAACATATCTATAACTATTAATAAAACAAAATCTACCAAACAATATACAAAAAAAAACTTTCTTTAAAAAACTGTTTAAGAAAAATTTGGAAAATTACTCAAACCAAATATTACAAAGTCTCACACAATTTCAAATTAAAATATCAAATATTAAAAATTAAAATGAACTTAATCTAGTTTGGAACAAAATACTTAAAGCACTTTCCAAAACTGTTACTAAAAACATTTCTTATAAAAAAATCAAAACTACTCATAAAATCAAATCAGATAACCATTTAAACATCATTCACTTTATTATAGATACAAACAAATACAATACCTTAAAAATTATTTACAATTCCCAAATTTTTTTTTTTTTTTTTTTATTCTTTGACAGCCTTGCTGGAACTTTAATACAAAATTTTACTAATTGAAACATTATCTATTTCTAGTAATCCACCTTTGCAATTGCAAGCCTGGTATCATTCAAGTACAGAGACTGCACTTAAATGCGACTTGTTGCACCAACCTATTCCTAGATTGGGAAACTTTGTCAGCTCTGTC
>CAJVQA010005930.1:0-15499 GCA_910591915.1 Cetraspora pellucida
ATAACACAGTAACAAGTGAGGTTACAAAAAGTGTTCACTGTCTAAGATCGCTCTAGTTACCTACTATCTTAAAAGAAGTAGATATAGGATAACAATATATAAAATTAGAATCAATATAGTCTTAAAGATAATGTTGATATATTTAATTATTTGACATATTATTACTAGTAAAGTTTAGAATTCAATTTTTTATTTCTAGATCTTCTACAAGTACAACTAATTTTTTTTCAAGATATGTACAGATATAGAATTTGTGTAAAAGTATAAAATCAAAAAGAAAAGTCTTTTTATTCATTTTATCTTCATACTGTATGAGCCAAGCTTCAAATAATGAATAATTCTATAAAAGACGACTTAACCTCTTAAGTTTCTGCTTCTAACATTTTACCTCATACTAAAACAAATACATGTTACAACAAATTTCTACAATTATATAACCTACCTATTATATATAATCCTATAACACTTGGAAACTTTCTATTCTATTTTTGAAAACAATTTTTTAAAAATAACTGCAAAATATCTATCAATTAAAACAAAACTGAGTTATATATATAATCTAATTTTTCTAATCCTATTTTGCATGAACATTATATTATTTAACCTTTTTAATATGAAATATACAAATATCTATCCTTAGTAACAACATCTAATAATACTTTATTTAATATTCACTTAGCCTTATTTGATCAATTGTTTCTTACAAACCTATTTTTTGAATCTCCATCTATATTAGTTATTTTTATATCTAATCATATAGTTGATAGACCCAAGACTCTTTCTCAATTTACATTCTCTAATACTCACAACACATAACCTACCATTCACCTACTAATAAATGAAATATCTATATCTACCTTATATAAACCATTATATTTATCAATATGTATATGTATATACAATATATGAAAATATAATGATAATCTAAAACAACAAGTTTGGAAAAATTATTATTTATTTCATAACATCAATATAGCTAGCATAGACCTAGGAAATGGATACCAATGTAAAGAATTTGGGTGGGCAAGAACCTTAAGTGAGGGGTACTACCAACTAGGCCACCAGATTTTGGACCAGAGGAAAAGGATATTTGGCCAGCCTCAATATACCAAGGACAGGTCACAGTCCTACTAGGCTATCTGGATTGGAAGTCTGAGTTCAAAGCAGAAGTATACTAAAAGTACTAGAGATATGCTATGAAGTCAGTACTGGGATTTGGGTGAACTCTGCAAAAGTAATCTGTGTTAGTGTTTTAAAAGTGGGTAAATAGTTAACAACAGGGGGCCTCTTGCATCTTATTGGCAAGTGATGTACTCTGAAATGTGTAATGGTCTGAGAACTAGTACAAAAAGAGTAGGTACTATACTGCTCAGATGGTATACTGGTTAGGTATATATAGGAGTTAGTTGGAGATTCCAATATGACAGAGTGGATGATCAGAGGGTTTAAATAGATAATCTCCTAGTAGGTTATAGGTACAGCATCTAGTATAGAACCTTAGTATGGACTACTTAAACAGGCAACCAAAAGTTGCATGTGTGACTAGCTATACTTTCATCTCTGTAAAAATAGTTGTAATAGCTAACCCAATATAAAGTCAATAAAGTATCAGCACAAGTAAAGCCTTTAACAAAAAAAAAAAAAACATAACTAGCATTATAGAAACTAAAATTGCATATGACAATGCAAATGCTAAATTTTCTAAATCTTAGCAGTTTACTTATTACTAGTCTTGCACTGATAGCTATAATGCTAGAATAGCAATTATAATTCAAAAATATTTAAAACTACATATTTACAAAATACTTTAATTTCTTAGTTATGCTATTGCTATAGATTTCTTTTTTAAGCATAACTTTAAATTCCACATTATTTCAGTCTATTTACCTAGTGATGACCTTTAGCTTAAACTTCTTATTTAAAATAATATTATATAATAAATTCAAAAAGCAAATACTAAAAGCATATAACTAATAATTATAAGTAACTTTAACATCTCTAATAATTTACAATTATCATTAATCAAACTCAAACTTATTTATTTCCTCTAATATAACAACATGCATAATCTAGTTAAACACATACAATTCTTAATTTCCACCTGGCATAGCAGCAGATACAGTAGTTACATTAACTACATCTGGGCTAACCATTTCATTATTCAATACTTAACTTCTTATTATACAGATGATGCTAACTAAAATACACTTAGTGATCACAAAATTCTTATATTATTATAAAAATTCCCTTATGCTATTACTGAAAAATAATCATGAACTCTCTTTGCTAATCTTTATTTCTAAAAAAAGACAAAATTATTTTTCAAGATTTTATCAAAAAAGTACATATCAAACACCTGTTACAAGTTTAGAAAAAAAGATCTAACACAAGAAATTACAGTTATTTGTTTATAATACCAAAGTGAATAACTTTCATAGGCAACAATTATGAAACCTTTCCAAAATTTAGACAAAATTTTCTCTTACTTTTGGGAATTTGTTGTTAACTTGGAAAAATTAAAAGTTAGAACATGTGACTGTACAAAAATAAACAAACAACAAACAGAACACATTTCTAATTAGGAAAATACTAAGTATATTAGAAAATACTTATACAGTACTAACATACATGTAAACTATTTAAGCAAATTTAAGCTAATCAAATCAATAGATCAGAAGATAAGATGCAAAAATCAGATATCATAAATTATATCAAGGGGCTGGATGATAGAAACTAAAGATATATAAATTGCAAAACTTTGGATTATATTCTATCAACATCTACGAAAAGCCAAAAGACTTAGCATTGAATGACCCAAATTATATCACATCAGATAATATGTTGCTTTATGGCCAAATCCTTGAAGCCTTAAAACTGGCAGAATTGGGATGGCTTGAAGAAGGAACAACAGACAAATAGGTCACAAAACTTAAATATCTAAATCAAAACCCAGGTTCGATTAATTTTATTACTAGTATGAGTAAGGATAAAATTACCAAGAACTAAAAGAAAATGGAAGGGTTACTCAAAACAGACAAGTTAGAGGATACCTTCAATTTAGCAGGAAAAAAAAGATGTCAAGAAGAAGACTTAAAACAAAAAGAAACAATCAATTTTGTTAATTTAAATAAAGAACAAGCAAAAGTGGTCATAAAAGAGAACCAAATAAAAGATCAAGATGAAAAAAAATTTAAGAAAGATTCAGAACCACCAAGAGACAACATGCTTAATGACATCCAAACAAATATTAAAAATCTCAACAAGAAGCTAGCAGAATTAGAAAAAGAAGTTTTAGACGATATGAATGCTGACTTAATCTTTTAAGATACAATAAAAGACAGCCAGTAGTCTCCAAGAAATAGAATCTGTGACAAAGCAAAATCATTTAAGGCAAACATGCCAACATATGCATTGCCAGAGAAAACAAAAGAAGAAAGAGTAAAATATGTACAATGGATTTTAGGAAAAAATCATCACATCAAAACAGTGAAAGAAGTTTTTAAGAAAGGAAATAATTGGATAGAAGTAGACTTTGATTGTGAATATAGTAGAGACATGGCAATAAATAGAATTAGAGAAAAAGAAGGAGACTGGCTTAAACTTATTCTGGAAGAAATAAATAGACAAAGCAAAAATGTAAATCAACAAATCAAAGATGATAACAAAAAAAAATTAAAAAAGGTCAAAAAACAATAGAATTAAAAATAACAAAAGAAACAGAAGATATTTCTATAGCAAAAAACAGTAAAAATTAGCACAACTTTTGGATGATTTGGGATTTGCCAACTAACATCGACATAGAAGAAGTAAAACATATATGTAAAAGCATCCAAAAGGCACAGATAGTTCAAATTAAAAAATCTAAATTCAAAGCTCTTGCAGTAATTAAAACAGAATACTTACATGAAGAAAGCATTCCTTGGTCTCTACTAATTGGTGGACACAAACTAGCAAGAGTATCTAAAGGCAATAAGGATTATAGTTAATGAGATCTTCAAAGTACATTTACAACAAAATTAAAAGACATTCTAGCAAATGCCTCAGAGGTATTATTATTATACTGCTTAAAGAGCAAAGGTGCAAAGTCAGTATACATATTATCTAACAGAAATGGTAATCAGCAATAATTATCTTTGCTTCAGAAGAAGAAATGAACATAGCCAAAACAAACCCAATAAGATACAACAACCATCTGGTTTTTTGGAATGATGTGGAAGAAGGAAAAAAGATTCCTAGGACTGATAAACAAAAACAAAAAAATACAGTAAACATAGATATTTATTTAAATAAGATTGAAACAGAATACAATACAATGATTAGAGAAAAAGGAAAAAGTAAGAAAGAAGAAACAATATAATGATCAAATTAAACCAAGCAGAAGAAGAAACAGTATCAGACCAAATGCAGAAATTATTGCAAAGAATTCTATTAAGACTAGATAAGCTTGAAACAAATCATATTGGAAAAAATTTAGATATAGTTAATATAGAAAAGAATCACTCCTAAAAGTTGTCATAGTTGAATCAAAGAAACTGAGTATAGAAGCATGATCCTCTTTGCAGATAATGGATGAAAATCTAAATACAGATACAAGAAGGCACCTATATTAACAAAATATTAACAAAAAAGACAAAGAGGAAATATTAAACAAAATTACAGAAAAGGTTAAAGGAAAATGAAAGAAAAAAATCAGAAACATAACTAAAGAACAACAAGCAAAATCAAAACAGCAAATGCCATTAGGGAAAATCTATTCAAATAACAAAATAAACCTAAACATAGCAATATATAATGTTAATGGATTTAAAAGAAACAACCAAAAAATAGAGGTTTTATATGAATAGTTAAAAGACAATAAAATAGATATAATTGGCATAGCAAAAACAAATATTTTAAACAAAGAAGGTTTTTTCATATCAAACTTCCAAAATAACTACAAGAGTTTTTGGTCAAATGCAAATTCAAGCAAAAAAAAAGGTTCAGGGGTAGGTATACTTATAAGCAATCAATAGGAAAAGCACTTATGAGGAATAAGTAGAATAAATAAATATGTAATCATAGCAAATTTTATATTTAAACAAATGAAGTTAATAGTCATAATGATCTATATGCTACCAAACAACAAAGAGGAAAAGAAAAACATACAAAGAACAATAATTGAGAAATACATCAATCATTCATCAAGAACACAAATAATTGTGATGGGTGATTTTAATAGTATATCTGATTATGAGCTAGATAGATCAACAAACTCTAGACAGAAATTAACTAAACAAGATCCCTTACTTAAATGGTTAACAAGACAAGACTTTAAAGATGTTTATAGACTTATAAACCCAGAAAAAAAAGAGTTTTCTTGGTCAGGCAGAGAATTAAAATCAAGAATAGATCAAATTTAAGTTACAGAAGAGTTGGCAGACAGGTTATTAGATGCAAAAATACAAGAAATAGAAGTTTATATGAATAGTGATCATGGATCAGTTATAGCACAAATTAATTTAGAACATTTAATAGAACCATATAGTGCAGCAGAAATTAAAAAGAATAAATACTATAGAACAATTTTTTTGTGGAAAAAAGCAACCAAAGAGGATATAGAAAATTATAGAAGAGAGCTAAACTTATAGCTAAGGAAAAGAATTCTAATAGAGGAACTACAGCAAACATCAAAAGGTTTAAATGATGAAAAGATTATAAAGAAAAATCTGCAAAACAAAATAGATGATTGGTGAGATATTATAGTAAATGGAATTCAAACAGCAGCAAAAAAGAATCTGCCAAAAAAGAAAATATATAATACAGCATACAATCTGAAAAAGAAGACAAAAGAAGCAAAACTTTCTAAGTTACTAACACAATTGGAAAGATAGATTAGTATTGAGAAAATAACTGTTAAGATTGGTTTATTAAATGAGAATATAGAAGAGCTGAATTCTGAGTTACAGTATATCAATCAACAAGAAGGAACATATATAGATACAATACAAAAAGAATTGTCACAAAAACTAATTGATGATCTAAAAGATTGGTGGAAGATACTTTATATGAGAAGAGCAAGTAAAATCGAGACATTAAAGTAGAAAGAAATCAAAGAGTTTATGGAAAAAAGATGTCAGATGATTGTCAGAAATCAAAAAAAAATGCTTAAAAGTCTGCTTGATAAACTAAGTAGAAAAATACAAATAGACAAATTAAAGATAGAAGAAAATGACCAAAAAAACTTGCTTACCGAACTAGCAAAAGTTTTATCTAAAACAAAAGATCACTTCCAAAATCAGTTAAGATCAAGACATTTCAACCAAATCTTGTTTAAAAAGAGTTGGACAAAAATATATGAACCCAAAAATACAATAAAAGCAGAGTAGTATAGAGAGCTAAATCAAAATATCACAGATGAAGAATAGACAAAAATGTTATCAGAATTGAAGAAAAACACTGCTCTAGGCATAACAAAAATCACATACAGTCTAATTTAAATAGAAAGAGAAATACTAAAAGAATCCAACTTTTCAGGCCTGTCAGGCAATTCAACAAAAGAGCCAGTTCATATTATTAATATGATAATAAAAGACGCAAAAGACAACAACAAAGAATTATGGCTAGTACTACAAGATATAAAAAAAGCTTTCGATTCAGTATCATTAGATGCATTAGAATTAGCAATGAAGAGAATTAAGATCTCTACAATCACAATTACATTTATCTTAAATTTGTTCTACAATAGACAAACTAAGATTATTACACATTGGAGCACAACAGACATAATCGAAATTAATGATAGAATAGAGTAAGGAGAAGTTTTATCTCCTCTGGTGTAGAGGATTTTTTATGATCTACTTCTAGAAAGAATACAAGAGGATCACAGTTTAGGATATACAATATCAATATTAGTACCATACAATTACAATCAAAGATACTCAAAAAGAACAGAATTGAGACAAGCAGTAGTTGCCTTTGCAGATGATACAACCTGAATTGCAAGCAACCAAGCACAAATACAACAAACAATTAAGATTGCTGAAGAATTTTTTAAAATAAATGATATACAAATTAATAGGAAAAAATTTAAACTAATTATCTTGAACTCAGAAGAAACAAATAAAAATAAAATAATAAATTTAGGAAATGAACAAGTTCAAGAAGAAAGTACAAACAAGATAATAAGATTTTTAGGAATTTGGTTGAATTGCAAATTAAAAGATTCTTTGATTAGATCAAGAGCACAAGAAACAGTACAAGCAACAGTAAGAAGTCTAAATACCAAGAGAATGACAATAGCACAGATGTCATATATAAACAATATGTGCATTATACCAAAATTACTATATATATTACAAACATTGAAGTTAACAAAGCGAATAGTAGATAAAATATAAAGCCTGTTATTAAAAATAGCAAAAAATAAATTAGAAATAGCAAACACAACAGAGAATAATATAATGCTATATAGGAATCTAGAAAATTGCAATTCACTATGAAATTAACTTATGATCAAACAAATTACAAGTCTTTATACATGACTAAATTCAAGCAGTACAGAAGAAGTGCTTACAAGAATACACATAAACCAAAGCCTTCTGTTAATTGGAGCAACAGAAAATACATGACATGAAAATCTTCCTAAACTTTGCAATAAAATTTGGAAAAACAATCTAGCATGCTACACAATGTTAAAAGCTAAAAAAATGCAAATTACATTAAATTTTAGTAACCCAAATTTATATCTAAATAGAAAAAAAAACAAAATCGCAGAGTTGTTAGAAAATAACTTTATAAAAAAGGTAGCACTAGCATTAGAGAAGCTGAAGTTAATATATATAGAACAGCTAATTAACAAGTTTGGTAATTAAATGTTATCATGGCAACAACTTAAACTTTTACAAGGCTTGTTATGTAAAGGCAAACAAGCAGAATGGTTTAGTAAAATAGAAGGAAAAATAATAAAAAATAAGCAAAATAGGAGAATAGGAAAAAAGTGGCAAACTTAAAAGCCAAATGTGCATGCACTTGAAATTCAGCTAGAGCCATGCTCAGAAGATAGAAGAAAGAAAGAATGGGTGTTCGTAAGATCAAGAAAAAAAGGAAAAGAAGAAAAAGAAGAAAACTCAGAACCAATTGTTAAAAAAATTATTGCTAGTACACAGAAAAAAGCTCTAACAGAACATTGGAAACAAGACATTGAACCAGAAAGTTTAAAGGTTTCTTTAAACAAATATAATGATTGCAGTCTAAATCAAAAAATAGAAAAAGGTAGCTGTACAAGATGGGAAAATAAAAATAAAATTTAAGGTTCAATATCAAAATTTGTAAGAAAACAAAAAGACCCAATCTTAGATTTAAGCTATAAAATGCTTGCACAATTGGGTGACAAAAGAGAAGCAATACTAACAGAAAGTGAATAGAAAGCAGAATATATACAATGCATGAATCTGAAACAGAAATTATACAGAAGCAGTTAATAAGTCAGGCAATAAAGATAGAACTTATTCGAAAGAAAGACTTGAACCAAGAAAATCTAGAAGATACTCTGGTATTCTATACAAATAGATCATTAAAAAAAGATTTAAAGAACAGAATCTCAAGCCCAGATTGCATAGGAGCAGGCTGGATACAAGTGAATATAAAAGAAGAAAAAATACTTGATGATAGTTACTTTGAAATATGAAATTGGCCATCATCAACAAGACCTGAGCTATTAGCAATTTGGTACGTATTGCTTACTGTTTCAAGCAGGAAAAAGGTTAAAATATTCACAGATAGCACAATAGCTATTGCAAATATAAAAGGCAAAAATAGCTTTTTATCTGCTAAACAATATTTAAAAAGAAAAAACTTTAATATATTAGAAAATATTAGAAATAGTATAGAATTAAAAGAACTTAAACTAGAATTAGTTAAAGTTAAAGGATATAGTAATAGTAAATGAAGCATTAGAGCAGATAAATTAGCGAAGGAGGGATCTAAATTAGACAATATAGACAAAATAGTTAAAAAAACATTAAAGAAACTAGCATTAACCTTTGTTGGAAAAAAGAAGTAATAGAAGATCCTACAAGACAATTTCTAAAAGAAATTCCAAATCTTAAAATGAGTGTAAAATGGAGTTTCACATTAGCAATCAAAAAAACAGAACCAGATAAGAACAATAGAGCATATAATTGGTCATATCTGTAGAAAAGAATGAAAGACCAAAGTGGAAGCAAATGTACAAGTATGAGAAAAAATAAGCAAATAGGTATTCTGATAAAGTGTATTAATGAAAAGTTGCTTTTGGCCAAGACACTAACACAGTGTCACCCTGATCTCTACAAAAATGTATACTGCATGCTTTGTTAAGAAGACAAAGAAGAAGACCAAAACCATCCACAACATGTAAACATTATGAAAATATATAGAGAAACATAGAAGAAACATCAGTCAGCTTGGCATGATCAAAGTTATCAAGTGAAACCAAAGCAAAAACATGTAAAGATCAACTTAAAAAGATATTCTGAAGTATGCAAATGAATGAAAAATTAAGAACAAGACAAGAAATAATCAAAGGCCTACTACAAGAAAAGTTGATAGAAAATTTGCAAGACACTCTACAATTCTTTAAAGAAACAAAAGAATTTATTATGATAGCAATTAACACATTATGGAATTGCTTTTATGAAGATATATGGAAAAAGTAATATGAAGTTTTTACTCAATGGAAAAAGGAAATAGGAATTAGAAAAAAAGTTAAGTGAAGGAAAAGAACTATAAGAAAAAAGCCAACTAAGAAGGTTAATGAGTTTATTAGATTAGAAAGAAGCCAAACAATAGAGGAAAGGAAAAAAAGAAAAGAGGTAGAAAACAAAGAAATACAGAAAATGTGGTTTGGCTCAATTACAAAATTTATAGATAGTAGAAAGAGGTCATTTATATATGGCCTTTTTGGCTAGTTTGGTATAGTCCCCAAATACGAGTACAACCCCAACCAGTGCAGCAGACTGCCTCTGGGCACTCAAAAAAGTAGCCAGAGGATGTCAGACCAAAATCTTAAGTTAAAAATGTATATAATTTATATACAAGAATCTTAATAAAGGTTTACAGCAAGGCTGTCTAAAAAAAAAAAAAAAAAAAAATTACTGAAAAATAATGATTAGCTATTGTGATGGGTAAATGGCAAGTCTGTCGCCTCTACTAACTAGATGTTGTGTAACGGTGTGAAATCAGTGGGACAAGGCTTCGAGGCATGGAATTTGATTTGGCGAATATCTTATTTATTAACTCTCTTTATTTTACTTAGGTTTCTTTATTAAATTCCTAACTAACTATCCTACAAATTATTAACTACCACTACTCAGGGACTTTGATCCCTCTTCCCACTACTTGGGGGTGCCAAAAGCTTTGTATTACTTTATTAAAATTATGCTTATTTATACATTTTGGTTGTTACTAATAAATTCTATTTATTTTTTTAGGTGCACTTCCATTTTTCCACCATTCTGCCACTATATAATTATACCATTGCAGGTTTCACTTAAACTGGGTAAGTATTGTGTGCTATTTGTTCTACTGTATTTTTATTTTAATGCAACTATACTAACCCTCCACTCTGAAACACTGTATTTATGACCTCATGCCATCCCCGATTTGGATATATTCGCTTGGATCAATTGTTTTGGCGTTGGGGGCATAATTATGCATGTTTTACTGTTTGTGAGGTCGATCGTGCATAATGATCCTGGGTCCTGATCGGCACTTGTACAATGTATCGTGATGCATGAGCAGTTACAAATTTTTTGCCTGTAACACTATCAAAACCAAACAAAAAGTTTTTGCTTACAAACAAATAAACCAAAACTATTGGCAAGCTTTTGATAATCAAGTCATATCTAATCTTTAAGCTAACAAGACTCTCTTTTTACAATTATTATTACAGAATTACTTAAAGCCTCATTTTACAAAATTCAAAAAAGCATTATTGCAGCTGCTCTGTAACACATTTTTAACAAAAAATTTACTGTTCACAACTTTTAACACATCTTCTCTTTCAATATATCTAAACTACATTCATGTCTTAAAAAACTTGAAAACATCATAGGACAGGTCAAAGCCTCAATTTGAAACAAAACTTTGATGCCTACATCTTACAATCAAGATATTGATCAGCTTAACTCTCTATTATCTCAATATACCTGCTTTGCTCTATGATCATAATCTTTTATATGACTAGATAACTGCAGCCAATACTGAATGGAAAACACTCTATTATGTTTATAATCTGAAAAACATTAAAAATATAAGAAAACAAATTAATGATAATATAGACAAAAGATGTAGTAAATTTCAAAATAGTTCAACATTAATAATTAATAATATACTTAATCAACACAAAAATACTGTTAGATTTAAAAATATCAAAGAACAAAATAACATTATTACTAAACCAACTCTTATTAAACAGCATATTCAACAATACTTTAATAATTGGACAGCTTCTAAAAACATCTAATTACAATTATTTAACACAATGTAACAACAAGAATACTAACCTAAAACTAATATTGATTCTACATAGTATCAAACAGCAATTAATAAATTCTTCTCAATAGAAGTTTTTGAAATTATTAGCCAACTTCCTAACAACAAAGCATGTAGGTCATCAGGCATTAGTTATAAAATACTTAAACATGCTAAAACACTATTTCTTGATACAATCATAACTCTCTTTAACTGCTGTCTTATATCTGGACAAATTTTAAACTAATAGAAAGAAGGAAAAATATTTTTTATTTCCAAAAAGCCTATTTTTGATAACAATCTAACTAATACCAGACCTATTAGTTTGTTTGAATATGTTAAAAAACTTTACACCAAATTCTTTACTAACTAACTTAACTACATCTTTACTTATAACAAAATTTTATTACTCTTTAACTATATAATTCTATCTGACAATAGCATAGCTATTCCTATACATATTTTTAACAATATTATTAAAGAAGCTTTCTGTAATTCTAAACAGTTTTGGCTTCTATCTTAGGACATAAGCAAAGCTTATAACTCTGTAGGTTTAATACTTTTTATCAAATTCTTATTATGTTTAAACATGCTATCCAATCTTATTAACATTCTTATTAACTTGCTTACTAATTAACAAAACTAGGTTATTACAAATTTAAATCTTACTAACTTATACAATATTAAAAATGGCATTGACCAAAAAGAAACTATAACTTCTTTATTTTAAAGAATTTATTATGATCTTCTGATTAATAAAATAGTCTCAGACTTTTCAGAATACACTTTGACTACAAAGTAAAACAGTAGTTTGCTTTAGCCAAAGTCCTAACAACTTTAAACATTAGTATCTGTATTAGCATATATGAATGATACATTTTGTATAACCAAATCTAAAAAAGAATTACAAACAATTATTGCTACAGCCACCTTCTTTTACCATATAGCTGACATACAAATTAATTCAACTAAATTAATCTTTACTTTAAACATCTTATTTACAGCTTCTATTTATTTCTTTAATTTATTACTTACATCTATTTCTGCCAACCAGCTATTCAAATTTTTAGAATGCTGGTTTACTCTTAATAACTTCTATATAAAACAAGTTAATTAATTTATAATAAAGCAATTTAACTCATCAACATTACAGGCACCAAAAGAATTACAAACAAACAAACTATATATATTACTAATACTGTAATTATTCCTACTATTGAATACAAATTACACAACATAATTCTTAAACATTCTACTTGTAATAACATTTTATCCAAATACCTTACTATGTTTAAACATAAAGTCAAACTTTTTCATACTAGTTCTAACAGCATTATGCTAAACTCTTATATATATAATGTATATAATATTTGGAACATCTAGTTACAACATTATATAATCTGCTTTCAATAAAGAATTAACAATCTAAAAACATTTGGCATTTCTACAAAAATTAGATTACAGCAACTTCAAAACAACCTCTGGTCAGCTATTACCATTTTTAGCACAACCAACCACTTATTAATAAATCTAACAAACTTATATTTAATTTTAAAATTATACAACTTTTACAGCACTTGGGTATTTCAATTTTAGCAAATTCTAATGTCTTGTGGCCTAACACAACTCATAATAGTTATCAACTATTAGAACCTATATTTATTCAGTATTTCAAATATAATACTTTTAGAAAACAACTTTGAAAAAACAATATACTCTATTTAGAACAACTATATACTGCAGATAACAGTACTTTACTTAAATGGCATCACCTTTTACTCAAACTTCATTACCTAACTAAAGAAAGGCAGCCTTTTTAGTTTACTTATCTAGCAAACACAATTTTGTCTAAGACTATATTGCCTAATTCTTTCTTATTTTTAACCATCTAGAGTTAATACTTTTGCATATAACAGTTTATTAATTAAGAAAAAACTTAAACTATAGTTATTTATATATAATAACAATAATGAAGAGATCATTATTAACAAAATCTGCAAATATCTCCCAAATACAAATTAGTTTTCTATTTCATACTAAAATGCTATTATCAATTTAGAACATAATTATTACTATCTTCTTTCAAATTTGAACTGCACACTATGTACTGGATGCTATCTTAACTTAAATAGAATTAATTGAATATGCACAATTAATGTATTAGTAACTATTTGTACTAGCTTTCTGGAAAGAAAAACCTCTAAACTCAAACTTAATGCTAACTACTTGAACCTTATTTACTCAAAAGCAATTAAACATCCTTTATGAATTCTATATAAGTATCCTACTATTAATATATTAAATTCAACTATTATTAAAATTTTTAAACCTAATAAATGTTTAAACAAACTTGAAGAAATTTTTCAAAACAATCTGTTATATAAGAAATTTATTTTTTATATAGATAGATCAGTAACTAATATTGAAACTAAACAAAGTTTAATAGGTATTTGATAAGTCTAAGTCAACAGTAACAACCAAATTCTTCACAAATTCTTAGCAAAAATTCACTTTTGACTATCAGCCTATAAGGCAGAGCTTTTTTTTATTTTATCAGTAATTTAACTGTATCTATAATACAACACTTCAAATTTATACTAACTTACAATTTGTTATCTCTAAATTTTATAAACTTTTTACTTAACTTAATAATCTTAACAAACTCTTTAAATTCAATGCATGGTTTTTATGAACATATACTTCTCAATATTATTAAATTCTTTCATCTAAATATTAACTTTTACAAAGTTCAAGTTTATACAGATAATACCTTTAATAATATGACTGATTCTTTAGCAAAACAACACACCTTTTCTTTACATTTAAACTTTCAATATACAAATATTTACAATTTATTTTATATTTTACAATAGAAACAAAATCTTGTTAAACTTCTTTTCAAACATTTTGTTAAAAATATCTGTAAAGTACACATACTGGCAATGTAGTCTTTACAAAAAAGAAACAATAAATAGGCTTATATTAACTACTATATAGACTAGAAATTCACATGACTATACCTTAATCATAATCTAAAACCTATATCTAACTTTACTAGCTTTAACTTAACTAATCTAAAACCTTCAAAATTAAAGTTCTTCTAAATTAACTATCAACATACTTTTTTTATTATAATATATATCTAATGATTTTTCCGAATGTTAACTGCTTTTAGTACAATTTTTCTGACTTCCACTTATACTAGTTAATTTGCTCTAATTTATCTCTTATTATAAACATTATTAACTTATCAATTCAACATATTTTATCTAAAGCAGATTTCAACTTATCTACTAATTAACTATATGAACTTACTTGCAAATGCAAAACTATCCTTTATTTGACTAAATACCATTTTAAGCAAACTCTTTCTATCTTGACCTCACTCTTAAAGGTCTTATACTTAAAGCCCTAATTGAAATAATATATAACTACAACATATTTATCAAAATAGCTTTACAAACTATTATCAAAATACTCTTGATATTAATGACCAAACCTATAATCAAATATGGAAATCTTACTGTATTGACTTTTTTAACTAGAAAAAAATAAGAACATTATATCTCTTTTAAGCTTTAACAATAATTATAGCTCTTAACAAATATAACAAATTAGATATCACAAAAGATTATATATAAGCTATATATACTTATGTCTATATGGAATAGCAGATCAATTACATTTACATTCTAATATCTGTCTATCAATTGAACAAGCTATTAGAAAAATCAATATATGGTTAATACTTTGGATTAATCATAACATATCTTATAACCACATTTTAATATTATAAATCTAGATGGGTCTTGACTATTATAGTCAGTTTAAATTATAGATAAAACTATTTAAGCTTTAATTCTTGCATATAGTTTTTATTTTGTAGTTTACAATCTTAGTATATTTTAGTATTAGTCATCTCATTAAGCATAATATACCAACTTAATACATTTGAATTAAAATGTAATTATACAAAATTTTACATATTAATTTGCAATTAAATAAATAT
>CAJVQA010005931.1:0-15495 GCA_910591915.1 Cetraspora pellucida
TCTCTAACTGGAAAAAGAATAACAATATTACATCTCTTCAAACTTGTAATACTCACAATACTTCACAACAGATACAATAAACTAGACATTACAAAAGATCATATACAAATTACACATACTCATGTCTATATAGAATAGCAGATCAATTACACTTACATCCTAATACTTGTTCACCAATTGGACAGGCTATTAGGAAAATTAATATATAGTTAGCACTTTGGATTAATCATAGCACATCTTATAATTATATTTTAACATTACAAATCTAGGTGGGCCTCGACCACTATAGTCAGTTTAGATCACAGATAATGTTATCTGAGCTTTAATTCTTGCATGTAGTTTTTATTTTGTATTTTACAATCTTAGTATATCTTTAATATTTAGTATATTAATATGTACAACTAAAATTACCAATAAAGATATGAGCAAGGTCTTACCTTAACACCAAAAAAAAAACAACAATATCACCAACCCTCAACATTCAAGAGAGTTTAGTACAGAAACAATAATCCTTATAAACCAATTATTTACAATCTATATTTACAATATCCAAACCCTCCAAAGCACAGCTATAACAATTGATCTTTATCTATCACACAAAAACAACTTTCATATTATCTTTACATACTTATCTAATGACTCTAATATGAACAAACAAACACAAAACCAAATTATTCTTTGGATTACACAAGCACAACAACTTAATATTATTTTAGTAATTATGAAAGACTTTAACTAAGACCTTAATAGGCCACAGCATTCTACTTTATACAAATATCTTATATTATATAACTTTACTTCACTAATATATACTTATCACTTACAAACTTCTACCTGGCAACATAACTAGCTTTCTAGTCAAATTGATGAAATCTGGGTTCCACAACAAATTCTACACATATTCACAACACCTATTATTACTCATGCAACTGGTATTACTGACAGTAACCACCACATCATCTGTACTAACCTTCAAATATATACTAAACTAACCAAATAATACAAAAAATATAAATACAAGACATACAAATATGATACTATGACAAATGAACTTTGAGAACAGTTTTAACAAACAAGTTATTAATTATTATCTTTAACCACAGAAACAATAGCATCTATACTAACTGTTAATTAACTTTGACATCAGATCCAATATGCAGTACTTATTGCAGCCAACACCTTTACCTTCTGTTTACAAAAAAAATTTCAAAACTTCTTACCTACTGCCTCAAAAACTTATATAGCACTAAACACCTGTAGCAGCATACTTTGTACTCTTGTCAACTTTTACACTAGTTTCAATAATAATAATGAAACAAATGCTATACAACTAAATAATTTAAACCAAAAAATACAAACAATTCAATCACTTACTAACATATCTATTACACCTCTTATCCTATTGAACATTGATAATAGCCAACTTTCCAACACTATTAATACAATAAAAGAGCACTGTAAAGCATTATACTATACTCAAAAAAGTAAAAACAAACATGCACTATCTTAACACATTACCCAACAGGTTGAAAAATGCTACAGCAACTTTACATCAAATACCACAGTAATGATCAACAGTATACTCAACAAACATACCAATATTGTATTATTTGACAACATAAAACTTCCCAACTCTATAATAACTAAACTACAAAAAATCTATCAACACATCAAAGATCATTTCACAAACTGGACCAAATACAATCTATACAACCCAACTCTTTGGGAACAATGGAAAAATGAATACAACTCTAAAACAAATATACTCCCAGCATGGTATAATACATTAACAAATCCAATAACTTAACAAGAAATAATCAATAAAATAAATGCTTTACCTAACAGCAAAGCACCTAGACCTACGCTTATTTTTAATAAAATGCTTAAGCTACTTATCTTTACATTACTAAACTCTTAACAATTCTATTCAACTTATGCTTAAACACTGCAGACATTTCTACTACTTAAAAACAAAGCAAAATATATCCTATATCAAAAAAACCAACCTTTACAGGTCAACTCAATCATACCAGACCTATAACACTTCTTGAAGATACTTGAAAATTTTTACAAAAATTATTACTAACTAACTTAGCAAAATAATGTCTAAATTTCCTATTTTAGATCTACACAACTTTGTTGCTCTGCCTTATTTCTTTACAACACAACCTATACAAATCTTACTAATATACTACAAGAAGTACAGACACAAAACAAAAAAATATGGCTCTTGGCTCAGGACATAAGCAAGGCATATGACTCTATATACATTCAACTCCTTCAACATTCCTTAACTCAACTAAAAATCCTTATCAATATACAACAACTCATAATTAACATATACAACAACTGATACAACTTAGTTATTACAAACTTTGTTCTATATCTAGTTATTATATACAAGATGGTATAGACCAAGATGAAACAATCACACCACTTCTTTGATGTATATACTATGATCTTCTAATAACTTATATTTATTCTAAATTTCAAGGATATAATATATCAACAACATCTGTATCTAACACACAACACCTAACATATCATATATCAGTACTAGCCTTTATGGATGATACAATATGGCTAGCTCCTAACAAACATACCCTCCAACAAATTGTTAATACTGCTGAATCCTTCTACAACATGGCCAACATCACAGTCAATCCTACTAAATTAATCCTTGCAATGAACCAGACCAAGGATCTAAATCTAACAATCAACTTTGCCAACATTATTATATATACTATCCTGTTAAAAGATACTTTTTACTATCTGGGCTGCTGGTTTGCATTACTTAGTCATCACAAACATATATATAATCAAATTACTGCTGAGGCCACCAATCTTATCAGTATTATAAAAAACAAAAAGATTATAGAAAAACAAACAATCTATATTATCAATACTGTACTCATATCTTGCTTTTTATACAGAACTTTAAACACATTTGTTTACCAATTTAACATCCAAAGTATTACTAACTCATATACACAAGTTGCAAAACACAAAGCTGGACTGGCCTTAATGATACCTAACTCTATCATATTTCATCACCAAATATACAACCTATGTAGCCTAACAGATATTTAAACACAAAACTATATCTCTTTTCTTCATATACAACTAAACAATCTACTAATAGCCTCATTAATCAAAATCCTATTACAACATCTTCAACAAGCAACACTTTCATCTAATAACATTTTATATTCTCCAAATTATATACTATCTACAAAGTTTCACAATACACTTATAGCCCAAACCATCAGAACTGCACACCAACTTGAAATCAACATCCAAAACCTTCCTAATCCCTAGCCAATACCAACTATATACAAAGGCACCTCTATTAAAATATTAATTAAACATTATACTAAACTAACACAAATCAAGTCACTAACCAACAAAGCAAACATCTTTGCTATTGAACAACTTACCAATTACACAAATACATAGCTTTTTTCATAGCAGTGTATTGTATACAAAATATAAAAAATACCAAGAGGAAGAATTTCTAAGTGGTTTCAGGAACTCCAACATACCTTTTATGCAACTACTACATCATACATTTCTACCATTACTCCTAACCTATTTACTACAAACTCTATAGCACTAAAAAGAAGTGCCTGGGTGCTTAGCAAAATTAAAAGTACACCAATTATAGGGAAAATACAAAAAACATTTAATACAAACAATACAATACACATAAAACATTATTAAATGCCACCACCTAAACTATAGCACAAAGCACCACTTACTAAATGCTTCAATGCAAATATACTTGCACTGCTAATACTATCCAGTAATGCATAATCATACTTACTACACCTCAGTGTATTGTGATTAAAGTATCTAGCTCTAAGGTCCTTTGAACAGATATCAATGACCTAATACAGCATCATTCTAAACTTAATATAGTCTCCTTTACAGCTAAAAAAGAAAACCTCACCTTAATACTTATTTACTACCTTAGTTACTTACCAAAACTCACAACTACCTACCACCTCAATGACTCAAAACAATTTGCTATACCAATATTCCTATCAAGTACTGCTATTACACAACTATCTTACCTTACAACAATTAACTTACAGGTCAAAAAACTCCAACTATATCTTTATGCAACAATAACTCAAGCAAATACACCATATCACAGATGCAATACACCTAGACTCTTACACCAACTAATATAACATTCTTATCTCAAATCACATATTGGCCTTCTACAACACATGTATACCTTATTGGAATTATAACAATTTTAATGATAACTTCACAGAATTGTCAAATAACAGTTCATATAACTCACAAACCAACAATTACTACATTAATTCCCTTCATGCACCAACACCAAATTCTACTCTTACTCTTCAAAAGTACTATTACAGACTATAATTGCCTGCAAAGGTACCAAAATTAAAAGTATCTACATTGAGAACCCTGATAACCATCCTTTATATAATAGGACAACCCATCTGCCTACCAATATACAACAATACAAACTGCACATTCAACCTTATGCACTTGACAATAACAATTTCTACCTTATCTGAAACAATATACTAATTGAAAACAAATCCATCATTTTATTAGACACTTGCAAAATGCAACAAATACAGCAAAATGGCATGCTTCCAACAGAACTAAACATTGGAATAATATTTGTAAAGATATCAACTGGGACTTAACACACAAATTTCTTAACTATAACAACAAACCTAACACCCACACTACTCATCTCAAACACTCATGATTAAAAAATTTCAAAATTAAATTTCTACTAGATGAGCTACTAACTTTATTAAACCTACACTACAGAAAACCTAAAACATATACCAATCCTACCTGCAATCATTGCTCTATGCATATTGAAAACAACTTTTACTGACTCGAATGTACAGCAAATCCTATATCTTTAGATCAAGTAATCCAACAAACTACCTTTAAATTCCTTACTAAAAACAAAATAGAACTACAAAATATATTAACCTTATTACAACAATTCTTTCAAACATCAAACAACATACATAATCTTCTTAAATTGCAAGGATTAATTCCAAACAACCCACCTGCAACTTGCAATATTAATTCAAACATGCTTGTTATTCTATTTTATAAAATATCAAATAATATTTACAAACAAATATGAACAGAAAGATGCAAAGCCATGCATTAAAATAATCTACTAACAAATACACTCACAATTACAACTCTAGAACACTCAGCCACAAACCAAGTAGCTATAACAAAATATGAAAAATAGACAACTATTTTTTCTACTACTAACATATCTACATTTTACATTGCAACACTAAACCTAGAAGAGATCTGACAGCCTATTCTAGTAGAGTTTTGGGCTAAGAATAAATTAGTCCTAGCTATAGGTCCATGTAATAATTTATGTAACTTATTTTTATTAATGTGATACCAAATTGTTCAATAAAGACTAAGGCCAGGCCTCACTCTATAATAAAATATATATATATATATATATATATAATTAATAATATTATAAACTATTAAATTAATAACAACTATTCAAAACTAAATAAGTTTTAATCACTCTAGTAGGTTTAGATTACAGATAAATTAAATAATATTTAATAATTATCTATACTATATTTATAGTCTAAATTTTATTTTTGTATAAAAATTTATAAATTTTAACTTCAATTAAAAAAACCTTTAGTAGTTTTTAAATACATACAAATTACTAATAAATATAAAGATAAAACCTTAATATTTTTTTAAAAAATAAGTATATTTTAAGTATTAAAAATGAATTTGTGATTTTATATCTATTAATATGCTTAAACTCTCCTTTATAATTTATTAATTTATATTTTTTTAAACTTTTAATTATAAATTTCTTAAAACATATATTAGTAAAAAAAATAAATATTCAATTTTAAAAACAGAAAAGTAATATATATTAATATAATAAAGATATTTTAATCCTAATTTACAGACTAGTTTTAATAATTTTTCTAAATAGTAAATTTATTTATATAAAATAAAAAACTATATACAGTTATTATATAATCTAAAAAAATATATTTCTTATCTATTTAGTATTGTCAAAGATAAAACTATTATGCTAAAAGATTTGCAAAGTGATTATCATAGTAACATACTTATCTAATTGATAATGTTCATAATAATCTACTTGAAACATGTATACCTAATCTCAAGAAAACTATATGATAGTATACAAGTCTTAATGCAGAACTCTATCATCCCTTTTAATTAAAAAAAGGTTAACTTGTTCACACCACTATAACTAAAAATGAACTTAGATCCCATTTTACCTTACTTGGGTTAAATGTAAAACAATGTCAAGAGGGATATGATTGTAATAATTATGTTGGGTCTTACTCTGGAACAAATGATATTAAAACATTCTTATCAGTTCTATAAAGAACATAAGAATATTAAAATAATAAAAACTGTATCTATAAAAAGATCAAAAACTATATCAAAAATACTTGAAATTTGATAAAAACAATCAAAAGAATCATGGTCTTTATATGCTTTTCTCATGACAATTCATTATAAAAAAAAATTAAATTTCTTTTTCTTGAAAAGTAGTTCAGAATAGTACAGACAATCCTATAGTTCTATATAGTTTAGTAATTGCCAAGTGTGCTCATATAAATAAATAAAATCATTAATAAAGTTTTCCTGAATCTGACAATTATAATATATATTTTCCAGAATTTTTATACTTATCTTATAATGCTTCTTAACCGATCACCTTGACCTTGTGCCAAATTGTAAAACTGCCTCTATTATCTTTGAAGAATAATATGTAACATAACCATTTTTCAAGTGACAATCTGTTGCATTTGCCTATCTCTGAACTCAACCAATTAACCCATAACAGTATTAAGAATGAATCTAATTGTAACAACCTGTTATGCACTTATTTGTAACAACTCAATTAGTATAACCAATAAAAATAACTAAAAGTTTGTGTATTCCAAACTATAACTCTAACTACTATTGACTAATCTGAGGTTGTTATATGAAACAAATTGTTATGAGATCATTTATTCTAACATCAATTATAAAAAATACTGTAACTCAATAAATTCTCTATAGACTGGTAACCTATAAAGTTTTAAAAGATTAAGTTTGTTTTTGCACCATCATACTCATGCTATTCTATTTAACATAACCTTTAACATTTTGGCTACTTTGATCCTGTTGTTAAAGTAATGAAAATGTTGATGTTCATTTGGAGAGCCACATATCTTTGCAATGGCAAATTCTATTTTTAAGGGCTTAGTAACCCAGACAATATCTATTTTATGACTATTGCTACAATTCTCTTTACATCTTTTTTTAAATCAAAATTTTCTGCGGAGGCAAACAATTTCTTTTCTTAACTAATAATTTTTAATTTATGAAAAAACTTGTTAAACAACCTTAATGGTTATTAAAAAGGTTATAATTTTAAAAATATTTTAAGGAAAGTTAATAATTTAAATCCAAATTTTAAGGCTCCGAACTAGAGTTAATATTTCAATCCATTTTTATTATAAAAAATTCGGATATTATATCTGAATTACTTATTAAAACATACCATTAAAGCAGTTTCCAGCAAACAGAAATTGCTCGTTTATAATTAAGCTGTTAAGTAACCATGAGTTATCAATTTGAAAAGTTATATATGATTTTAATTCGTCCGGAGCGTAGCGAAGAACTCTATTTTTCTGTAAAGGTTTGTTGTCCGGCCACATCACGTGAAGATCGTCCAATCAAATAATAACACATATATATAGTATAGTAAATGTAATATAATTTAATATTCGCTCCGGACATACAATGCTATGCATTTACCTAGTTATAAAGGTACGATAATGCAGGGTAAAAGTATCCAAGATAGTACGTTCCACCAAGTGAAAACCAGGAAGTCTAAATATAGAATAGTATTAATTTTATATTAATCTACATTTAGATTTCTTGGCTTTCACTCTATCAAGGCATGGTTTATTGGTTGGCAGGTACCGTACTATTCCGAAATTAAGTACCTCTTTTTTGCCAAAATTTCATAATGCAGGCCAAAATTTGTATAGTGCAGCCAGGGGTAATTAATTTCGTGGGTGCTTAATTTCGGTACGGTACGGTAATATATATGAATTACTTGATTGTTATACAAAAAGAAATATCATTGTATAAATTATGCGTATTTTGAACTAAAATGTAACTGATTTTTTTGGTTAGCTGATTTAAACCAATCAAAATCAACATGAATTCTCCGAAATTTAGTTTGTTGCAATTGTTTATAACAAGATGCACCACTAACGCTAACACTAAATAATCTATAATTATGGTTCGCACCTGTATCACTAAAAACATGATCTCAAGTTATTAAAATTATGCATCACAAAATGTTCTTTTATGGTTACATTGAGATGAAAACTTTCCCAATATTTGTAAATATGAAAACAAGAAAGCGGAAATTTGTAATTCCGAAAATTTTCTTTTCACAAAGGTAATACGATAAAACCATTATAAACGACACGTAAACTATAAGTTATTATCAAAGCTCTCATGCTGCTTCAAAATGTTCTTTCAAACCATTGCATCATTCATTACTGTTGATTATCTTCTCATTATTTTCTTAACACTCTTTTCATACCTAATTCGTTTTTACTATAATCATTTCACCCGTCCAAATCCTCTTCCTGGTCCTCTACCATTACCATTCGATCTAGAGGTATTTTTTCAATTTTTTTTTTTTTGATAAAAAAATTTTTTTAACAATTTACTAAAATATTTACAGAATTTCTTTTATGGCAATAACTTCAAACTCATTGCTTCAAACTTGCAACAAAAATATGGTGACATTTGCGAATTTAGATTGGGTGGTTATAGAAGAATACTTCTTTCTCGAACTGATTATTTCGATAATTTATTAACCTCTTCGACAAAGAGTTCAACATTGTTCGCAAAACATGAGTATACGCATGGCATGGATGAACTTGGAGTTTTTGGGAAAGGAATGTTTTTTAATAGTAATTACGAGACTTGGAAAATTAATAGATATCTTTTTTCCCAGTCAATATCAACTCCTGGTTTCAATGACGAAGTTATAAAGCAAACTAATGATTTATTTAATGAGTTGGACGGTTATTGGAATTCACTTAAGAATTCTAATTCATCTAATGATGCTGATTCTTGGTTTGAAATGGACTTTTTGCCATGGATAAGTAGATTTTCCAGTGATATCTTATTCCCTTTAGCAATTGGTGAACGTGCTTATTCTATGGCATCATATTATAATTCTTTCAACTCTAATGAAAATTCTTGCTTTGATACTTCTAAATTATATTATTCTGACAAATTCAACAGTGGAATTGTAAATTTAATTCGAGGAATGATAATCTTTCAACTTGTTAATCCTTTCTTAAGACGTCATTTACCAATACTTAAGGATAAAGTAAATGCGGTTTTAGCTTATAGAGATTTCATATTTAAATCATTGGACAATATCATTGAAAAGAGAAAAATCGATCTTGCAAAGACTCCTCAAAAATTTAAGTCAAAGCATGACTTGCTAACTTTTCTCCTTACTACTCATAATGATGCCAATGAAATACCTATAAATGATGATGTAATTAGGCCCATCTTACTTGATGCTTTCCTTGCTGGATCTGATACGGTATGTTTAATTCAATTTAATTTAATTACTGTATTATTTCATCATTATTTACATTTGCCCACTTCTTTTTATACAGACTGCAAACCTATTATGTTATATAATTTATTATATTTGTCATAATCCACATGTAAAACAAAAAATGTTTGATGAAATCGATTCAGCTTTTCCTAATGATTCTTCTGACATACCATATATGAATACTGATATTATTGCAAAACTTAAATATTGTGAAGCAATAATTAAAGAAACTTCTCGTGTAATGCCAGTGACCGCTGTATCAAGGAGAGTTGCTGTTAATGAATGTGAGGTTGCTGGATACACATGGCCGGCTAAAACTATATTTCACCTAAATTATGCTAGTATTCATCTGAATGAAAAGTATTGGGAAAATCCTAATGTTTATAATCCAGATAGATTTTATCAAAAAAATAATTTGAATGAATTTGAAACCGATTTAGATAGTATAGCCAAATATTCATTGGTTATTTTTGGTGGGGGCACAAGAATTTGTCCTGGAAGAAAGCTTGCAATAATTAATATGCTCTCATTTATGGCATTAATGTTTAAAAAATATGATGTAGAATTGGTAGATATGCAAGCGCCATTAAATACTTATACTACATTCATGACTACTTGTCAAGGTTTAAAAATCAAAATCAAACCTAGAAAATCATCATCATCATCATCATCATCATAGTTTTATCCATCATAATTTATCATTTATTTATTTAAAGATATTATTGTATTATTACATCTTAAATATTTTTTATTGTGTGCAAAGATTTATCGTTAGCGTAAAATTTGTACTTACAGATTAAGTTATTACTCAACGTTTATTTGAAATGTATATTTTTTTTTACATCTTAAAGAAATTCATGTTTATTTATGATGAAAATTTTATATAGAAATTTGTCAAATAAACTGCAAATATTTATTCGCAACGATGACATTAATCTCCTACACGTGACTTACAAAAATTTGTGTCGAAGTTAGAACTGTGATTAAAATGAATTAATATAAGGCATTCAAATTTTTTAAAAAACCATTTTTTTTTTTTGTATAGAAAGTTCCTTAATAGTTTTGCGCGATGTGTGCGACAACTATCATTACCGGTTAAAAAATTACTCCTAGTAATATTTAGTATATTGTTTTTTTCTTAAATAAATATTGCTGAAGTTAAAATTGTTGCATACCAAGAGTATTTTTGTTTCAATTAATTAATGGTACGGTGCTATGACAGTATTGATAACTCAAATCTAGATCTTTAAATTTCAATTTATAAAGAATACAATTATTATTGTTTAATAACTTTATTAAAACACAGCAGAATTACATAAGTATCTGTTTACTATCATTACAGACTCTACATCTTATAATTAAAATATAAATCCCTAATGAACCCGAATTAATTGTCATAAATCAAATTCTAATATATTGATACTATAATAAACTATAAGAAGCAAAAATATAATAATAAATAGTTATCAGGCAGGCACTGCCTGATAACTGATTTATTACATCTACGTTAAACGACTTATCTTTCATCCGGTGTGCAACATATAAAAAATCATTTTACAATACCAGATCATTCCGCTAGTACATGTTATGATTATAATCCCACCCCATTTTATTATAATAAAAATGGGGTAGGATTATAATCATAACTTGTACTAGCGGTATTGTAAAATGATTTCTTTATATGTTGCACACCGGGTGAAGGATAGTCGTTTAACATCGACGGTTCCTCCTGTTTGGTTTATTTGGTCGATTTAAAATCAGACTAAGAAATTGAATTCCTTCCGAATTCAATTTATTAGGCTAACCATAAAATTCTTGATCAAATATTAAGCTATAGGCAGTATCAGCATGCCTAATAACGGGTTTATCCGTCGGCTTATTATGATTTTCTGCCCAATAATGGGCAGATGCAAAGTAATAAGATTATTGAGCAGATAAATTATAGTAAGCTGCCGGATAATTAAACATACCGTGTCAGATCTATTAAAGAATGATTGATAATAAAATTGATTAAATAGACATTAACATTTGCTTTTGGCATCTTTAAGTTAATTAGTCATGCTTCGATTTTCCTCTTTTAATAATATAGTTGGATGTTTTAAATATAACTTTCCATTTTCTAAAAGAAATGTTCTATGCCCTTGATTAATGGAGCATAAACGTTTCAAGAGTTGATGAACAAAACAAATAAATATTATACATTTATGTATGATATAATTGCTTTGGTAAATTTATCAGAGTAATGCGATTAGAATTATCAAACGAGAGCCTTCAATGGAGTTGAATATGATGCATAGAGTAGACTTGTTTCGTTTATCATAATCTCTCCCTCTATTTTTACTAATCAAATCGCAGTATTGACTTTATATATATTTTTTACAGGCAATAGAATTGTTGTATTTTTTTTTAATTTGTGTATTTTTTATACCCCACTCTTAGGAACTATTATGTTATGCTCAACGAAGAATCAATTTGGAGTGGACTAAGGCTGATCTATTTATCCACAGTGATTATTATCAGATGATCTAGAACGAATTTCAGTATCTGTTTACCTCTTTGAATGATTTATTAATATGTTTTATGATTTAATTAATGAAACCAGAAGTTGATATTAACTATGAGAAAAGATATTTATTATCTTCAGGTAAGGGTTGAATCAAATTTAAGTTGAATCAGAAATGTAATAGCGAATTTTGCATTCCTAATTATTGCACGGGTCTTATGTGACAACCCGTGCTTTTTTTCATTCCACTGGATTGTTACGTCAGATACCGTGCAATAAGACAGTATTGCATGGGCATATTGAATAACCCAGTTATACACAAGGGTTCATATTTAAATCCGTGGCCTTCGACCACGGATATGAACTCGTGTGTAACTAGGTTATTCACTACATACCACATGCAATAATTATAATTTACCGTATTTGCCAGTTATTGTAAAACCTTAATACAAAAATCAAAATCTTTGCGTGTAATAAAGGTTTTATAACTGGCTAAATAGCAAAACCGATTACTTATAACTCTGGTCAAAATTGAAAATCAATTTAGCCAAATTCAGGGGATTTTGATTTCAAATCTGGCCAAATGATCTGCAAGGGTATTTGGAAAGCGATTCATTAAATGTATTACGAAATCAGTAGATAACATAATTGTTTATTAATAAATTCTGATGCTATGCATATTTTGTAGTTGTAAAGGTTAAAGATTCTGATGAATATTGCCTTATTGCTAGTATAGAGGATTTTTTTAAGAATTGTAATGATAGTTTATGTTTAACTAAAAAATAGTAATATATTCTAAATTTTTCGTGTGGCTATGCACCAATATTAACATCAGATTTTAATAAATTTAAATATAAAATTAGATAAACTTCTTATATACGACAATTTCTATTTGTATATTTAATATCTCAAAACCATGATTATAAAACAACTTTTGAGGGTTCTAACAAAAAAATATTTCTTGCAAAATTTTAGTATAACCCTAATCCTAGAGCTACCATACCTTAAGTCGGAGTAATTTTTTTTTTATAGTTTATACATTACACGAATTCATAAATCAATAAATTAGTACCCGTGTATAAACACTATGTGTAAACTAATAAATTTTTATTATACGTATAATTCATTTTGTAATTAATATTTGAAATCTAAAAATAAAGAGAGTTTCAGGATCCCATTTTATAAAACCAGCGTATGAATGTATTGAAAGACTTATAGACTTCTAAGAATGCCACATTTACTAATTATAGGTTCTGGGACATCTGGCAAAAAAATTGACCAGCCGATATTTGCCGATTCGATTAGTTTGTGATTTCGGTAATGACATTACCGAATTAAAACTTATCGAATTGGCAAAGTCAATTTTTTTTTACCAGATGTTTTAGAATTTATGAAAAAGAAATTTGGATATTTGGATTTTTGATAATAAATTATTAATTTTTGAAAATTTGAATTTATATAGTATCCCCAAACCAATTATATATAAATTATTATTTTAATAATCAACCCAGATTCATTCACGTATCCAATTAGAACATCAGGATGTCCAGATGATGTTTTTGAGGACCCCAGATAATCCAAATAAAGCCATGAGTATTAAACAGGAGATTTTTGGGTCAAAATTAAAATTTAATCTTAATTTTGATCAGAATTTAGACGAATTTTTCCCCAAAATGTCCAGTTTAATACTCAGCTTTATTTGAATTATTCGGGTCCAGGTTTTTGCATCCAGATCATATCTCTAGTATGGAATTCCTTTCAACTTAAGCAGATTCAAATTTCCGTTCCAATATACAACATATATATAATGAAATATGAAAGGTATGCTAAGAAAAGAATAAATAGATATTAAAATAATCTAATCGTTAGGTTTATAACTCTGGTCAAATTTGAAGATCGTTCGGCCAAGTTCAGAGTTTTTGATCCCGGATCTGGCTAAATGATCTGTAAATTTGGCTAGAGTTATAAGTAATCGGTTCGGTCACAGTCAAAATTGGCCCTGATGTAACTTGAGAGAAATTTTTGAGGAAATATGAGAATTCCTGATCAAGTATGTGTATATGTGATCTCGTAAGTACGTACGTACATTGTAGGAAGCGAAATAGGAAAATGGATAACATTACAAACACAATACCAAAACTAACCACCCCAACAATGGAGTGGCATGGATAGATTTGTTATGTCTGGGTCTCTTAAAATTTGGAATCACTGGAGTTGGTCACTAATTCATATCGGCATGGAAATTTTATTTATCAAGAAAGGGGAATCAGTACATGTCGAACTCAAGCCAAGTTGTTTTTTATTGAAGGTAAATATCATCTCATCATATACATGATTTTTCATAAACTTAAATTTCATCAAATTTAAAATTCAATAAGTTTTGAAATTCAATAAATTTTGAAAATTTGGTAAATCTCCTAAACCACCCAAATTTCAGAACTATTTTAAATTTTTACAATCCAAAATTTTGAAAACTTTTGGAATTTTAATATCTTTGTCATTTTGCGCAGTTCTGAGAAGTAAGTATGCACGTCCCTATATTGTATCAATTATCGTATCACCACTGATTTTTTTTTAGATTAAGCATTATACAAATTGAAATTCGGCGTTCTTCCTGTGATACAAACTTTATATATTTTTATAATAAAGCTGAAATAGGAATAATTGTATGGTAAATTTCCAAAGCACAAATTTACCAGATTATAGTGTTACAAAGATCATATAATTACAGAAATCTGTTGATAAATTATAGAATTGTGGAACGTGTTCTCAAGAAGAGTGTGACCATTTAAGTTTTTCTCTATGAACAAGTTTTGAAATTATCGTAATTTTATGTGATTTTGTGTAAATTGCTATTATAATCGTAATCTAGAACACACGTAACTGAATGCTCAAGGAAAAATCTTGAATTAAACACTAAGTTGGAAAATATATTCGGCCACATAATATCAACAAAATACTTCCAGAGGCGTTACAATAGTTTATATGTAATTTATAATTATAATTATAAGTTTTTCCTTGAATCCCAAATTAATTTTTCGTTTATACGCAATTTATAATAATATTAAGTTTTTCCTTGAAGCTTGAATTAATTTTGTCACTTAAATGGTTTGATGGTGGTGTTACAATTCAGATCAGTGGACTAAATTAATACTTGCCGAATATTTGTAGTGTCAGTTAGGGATGTTTAATGACTCTACTTTTGAATTGACTCAGAAGTAAAGACGACTTTTTGTTTTGTCTCTCATTTCCTGTATACTTATCACTATGAAGAACACTAAACGGGTATGTCTCTTCCATCATCGAG
>CAJVQA010005932.1:0-15493 GCA_910591915.1 Cetraspora pellucida
ATGTGTGTTTCATTATAAGATGAATTAACAGAAAATGTGATACAGGATACTGTTTTGTTATTATTATATTTATCAATGTGTTGAATTAAAGTTTGAATAGTTTGACCATGAGGGAGAAGTGGTAAATTGTAATGAAAGAAAAATTTGTTGAAACATGTATGAAGATCATAGGGGATTAAAGATTTTGTAAATGATCTTTCAAAATTGTCTTCTACAGGATCGATCACTATATGCTCGGCTCTCACAGCTGTGCAAGATACCATAGTCTGCACTGTACATTGGGTTTGACCATCATTATCCTGGCCTTCCACATAAATAGGCTTGTCCATCTGCCTACTTATCTTATTTTTCTTACTAACTACGATGGATGTGTCTTTTAGTAAAGTAGTAGCTGCTTTAATGTTGGTTGTAGAAGACAAAGAACTTAAAAAGGAGATTGTAAAAATAGTGAGTCTAAGATGAAAACAGGTTGGGGGTTAAGATTAAATTTCTTAGACAAAAATTTTTCAGCTGTTGGATAGGCAGTATCATTAAAATATTTAACTATTTGTAAATAGGTTAATTTTTGGTTTTTGATAACATTAAAGTATGTAATGATTTGAGCAAGGAATTTAGTATCAATAATGTTTTTTGTGAGTAAATTAATAGCTTCCTCCTTGAACAGAGACTGTATATTATGATTTTCAGCAGTAGTTTGGTAGTAGAGAGAAAGGTAGCAATAGAAATAATAGTTACGATGTTTAGGATTAGTTTTTACTTTGTTTTGTTTACAAACAAAGTTTTCAGCTTGATCAACAAGTTTGTCTAAGTCTTTAGTAGGAATGGATTGATCAAGTGAAGCAGTATGTTCTTTATTTTTGTAAAATAAAGTAGAGTTAAGAGTTGGATGAATCCAAGTTTCATCATCTTGAGGAGGAAATAATGTGCGAGATTTAGTTAAAATGTCATTAAATAGCTTGGTACTGTCATGAAATTTTTTGTCATCAAGTATTGACATTCTTTGTTGTTACAAGTTAGACAGTGAAAGTTAGAAACACAAGATGCTTCTTTATGTCACTCCTGAAATGAGTTTGGTTTTTTAAATATATAAGTTTCAGGAAGATGTTTAGAAAGTTGAAGGATAAAATGTTGACAAAATTGGATTCTAAGAGAGATGCAAACTTTTTTTTTATCAATATTGGAAGAAAATTGTTTACTGTAGGGAGAGTAGTAGATATCAAACTAGGAGTTAAAGTGATCAAGAGAATTTTTTAGTGAAGGAATGTAAACTCTCTCAAGAAAGAGTGTTTTGGGAATATTAAAAAATAGTTTAATATTAAATCTAGCATCTGATTGAATGGTGAGGTATTTTTGTTTAAGATCAATGGTTTGTGTAAAGGATTCAATTTTAAATTTTTTAGGTCTAAGCTAAAGGTCTCCAGCAAATTTTTGGTAGTTGATAGACTGATAGTTATTAGATAAGAAAAGATGAAGACAAGCAAGATTGAGGCAGAGTTGAAGGCAATTGTGAACTATATATGGAGGAATAGTAACTGATGAAGTAAAGATTTTAAGATAGTTAAGTTTAGTAAAGAGAATGATTGTAAATTTAAGGATGAGGTTCTTAAGAATAGATTCAAGAAGTTCAAAGAGAATAGTAGCACTTTTATCAATATTGAAATTGCTGTTGTAGATAAGGTCAGTTAAAAATTCAGGCCATTATCCAGCTATAATACAGATAATATAATAGAATAAGGCTTTTAGTCAGGTTGGGTTGTAGTAGCTGGTTTAATTTCTTTACCAGGATAAAAATCATAAAGAAATTGTTTAAGAAATATAAAGAGTTGAAGAGAGAATGAAGTTTGCAATTTCTTATTAGGTTGCATTTCTTCAGTAATTGGAAAATTTGCAACCTAGTCATATGTTGGATTAGATTTTGGTTTGAGAATACTTGAATAAGATTGGAGAGGAGGCTTGTTAAGAGTATTTTCTGGTTGGTTAATATTGCTAGAATTATTAAAATTGAGACTAAAAATATTAGGAATGTTAATAGTAGAAGGTTGGTTAGAGATAGGATTAGTATTGATAGTTGAAGAAAAGAAAGGATCAATAAGGTCAGAAAAGGTTAAGGTTTGGTGAAAAGAGATAGTAAGAGGATTAGTAGTTTGGGAAGATTTGTGTAAGATGTTCTGGAAAGTTTGAGTAAGATTTTTCTTGGTTTGGGATGAACTAGCTTCATGTTGAGATGAGGCAATCATATAAGCAAGATGATAGACTTCGTTATTTTTGAAGACATATTTTTCATTAGGGTAATGATACTCATTTCTCTTGGTACAACCAATTGGAAGGAAGCATTTGGGACAAGTGTGGTAATGAATATCTGGTGTAGAGGATGGAGGAACACTGTCAGTAGAGAAAGAGAGGTTAGTTATTAGTTGTTGAGTTGTTTTGTTGATTTTTTTTGAGTTGTTATTGATATGAGCAGTTGTAAATTCAGTATCTTGAGTGTAATTGGTGTTTGAGGTTGAGATAAATTTAGTGTGGTATTTGCCACAAAGACAAGTAATAATGGAAATAGAGGTGGGAGCTTTAAAGAAGTGGGTAATCTTGTTTGATTGAAGGTTTTTTTGTTAAACAGAAAGTGAGTTAGAGTTTGGCAGAAATTGGGTGAGTCTTGCTATTATTTTCTTCTTCATAGAGAGCAATACCAAAACTATTAACAAAGTTTTGGTAAAAATAATCAAGGTCTGCTGTGTCAGGTTCTAGTTGACTTAAGGTAGGCATTATTAAATAATAGTAAGTTGAATAAAGATTTGATTAAAGACTTAGAAATTTTTCTAATTTAATAATATATTATAGATAGTTTTATAAGGGTGATAATTAAAAACAAGGGTTGTAGTTTTGGGATGTCACTGGGATGGTACACAGGTGCAACTAATGTGACTAGGGTTACAATGTGACTTGGGTACTAAACACAAATAGAGTTTGAAGTACAAATTATTGTATAATATTAGTAAGAACTAAGTATAGAAATAGAGTGTTGTTTTTAATAAGATTCTATTAATAGATAGGTTACAGAATTTTTTGTATAAATTAATAAATTATAGATTGGGAAATGATCAAATAGTTACATGAAATCTGTGTAAGAGAAAAAGAGAATAGGGTAAAGACAAAATATAGAAAAAAAAATTTGCAAGAGAGTAAAAGATGAATTTAGCTGTAGTTTGGCCAATATTTAGTCAAAACCTTTCATCTAGAGCTTGTTTTAACCAGGCAGATGTGCTTTACAACTTTAATTAAGAGTATAAGACAGGTTATAGTAGCAGAAGTTGCAAGAATGTTAAATTGTTAAAACTGAGGGCCAAAGGCTGTTAGTACAGTTTTCTCAATGAGTTTAAACTCTAGAAATATAATATTTTCAGGATATATGTAAAATGCGATGCTGAACAGGTTTACTTAAGACGCCAGGACAGATTGTCTTAGTAAAATAAATAGTTATAAGTATTTTTAGATGAATGATTTTTTAGTTAATTTTTGTGCAATGGATTTGCAGAAAGAGTTTTTTTTTCGGCTGGTCCTTATAAGCAATATATATTTTTTTTCTTATAATATAAAATTAAATACTGCTATAATATAATTCTTATTTTCAAATATTATCAAATAAAATTTTATTTAAATATTTTAAAATTTAAAAAAGTAGATTATAAGCATATTTTTAACAATTTTTTAGACAAATTTGCTTGGAAAAGCTTAGATTATATAATTTTAGATTTTTATATAAACAAAATTTATATGTTAAATCTTCATTATGCTTATTATAGAATAAGTTATTTTATGATTTCTTATTTTATTGCATTATTTGAATTAATTTCTGATAACTTATTTAAATCTGTTAGTTATTCTTCATATCTACATATTATGTGATAAATTTCTTCATTATAGAATTAACTTCTAATAATTTATTTAATTTCTTAATGATTCTCTTATTTGGAAAGTAATAGTAAATACAAATAATACTTAGTAAAAACTTTGTTTCCTATATAATTAAACTAAAATAATATCAGAAGGCATTTTGTGACTTTATTTAAATTAAAATTATAGCATTGGCTTATATATTATAACTAATAAATAATTAATTATATTTTTGTCAATATTCTGAATAAAAAGCTTACATATTAATTTGATTTTGTAAAATTCTCTTATATTAAAATTTTTTACAAACAAAAAATATAAAAGCAGTATTGAAAATTTTATATTCTTAGCATATATAATTTTTATTAATATAAAATATTATATATACTGGCGAATATAATATTTTAACAATCAGAAACCTTAAAAAGACACTTAAAAAAATTTAGATCAAAATCCAATCAATAAATTTTTATTTATATGGATTTAAAAAAAATCAGTTACGCTATTATAATCACTATAATTACTAGCCAATTATATTGAAGTAATGCTGAAGAGTGAATCAATATCTTTAAATTATGACTTTCTTTAAAATTTGTACTATAGTTGGGATTTGTTCCATAATTAGGATTTATACTTGAATTGAGATTTATTCCGTGATTGAGATTTATGCCTTGTTTTGGATTGGGCAAATACTCTTACTAATGTGGGTTTGATGTACAAAAAGTTTTAATTAACACAAACATAGTTAATTCTATAAAATAACCCAAAAACCCAAACTAGTTAAGTTTGGATGGCAACTATAGCCCAGTAATTGTGAAAACAGCTGTAATTTTTTACAAGATGTCTTAGGAATATTGATAACAGTTGTAAAAAAATTATAGCAACCAATCAAGTTAAATTATCACCTGAAAAAAAACATAAAATACAAGCGAGATTGTGAGAAAAATTTTAGGAAATGTACAATAATTTCTGAAAATAAATAAAGATGATTAATTGACTACAAGGACTAATCAATAGAATTTAATTTAGTATACAATTATACATTTTCAAGACATATTAATAATAATATAAATGCATAAATGGTTTTTCAGAGATACACAATAAAAACTGTGTCAAACTAAATTAAATTTGGACTTAATACACTAGTGCAATTGATACACTGCAATCATTTCTAACTCTCTTTAAGTAACTTAATTTCCTAGTTATTAAATTCTAAATTTTAACAAACTTAGATTATTAATGATAATTTTTACAGATACAATTAAAGTATTCTCAAGTTCAACTGGTTTCAGTGGTTTTAAAGTTAATGAGTTATTCCTGTATTCCAGACTTGATACATTTAATTTGTATTTTTTTACAAATAAAGTAGTTAGAACAATAAACAGTATATTTGAAATTAGTGGCTTTATTTCTCTAATTGCTTATAAAACATCAAAGCCAAATATTACTGACTGATTATAATAATTAATAAATTAAGTATGTATTATAATAATATAATTAAGAGGTAAATCGCAGTTAAAGGGTATAAAAATAGCAAATTTAATAGTAAAAATTACTGGAAGTCAATTTGGTTGTTCTATAGAGTTGGAATGCAGCTATCTTATAATAAACAGTTTTTTATAACAAATAAAGTTTTCTTGAGTTTTTAACAAAGATTATAAAACAAGTTATTCTGGTTCTAGTAGGGGTAGAATTATTCAAATTGGTTTGGTAGATTATGAGCTAATGGAATTTTCTCCTTTATAACTACATGATTTTTACATAATGTCAGAAACTTTCAACATTCCAACATTATATAAAAGTAATAGTAATTTTTACTATAAAATTTATATTCTTTAACTGCAATCTTCACTTAACTCAGATATGTATATTTTAATGATTTAATTTCAGAATTAATCAATCTAACTTTCTTTAGATTATTTGTCGCAGAAATTATTAAATAATCAAGTTTTAAAATTTGCTTCAATATACTCTAAAATAAAATATATTAAAAAATTTATAAAAAATAATATGAGTCTTCATTATTAAACCATAATTACCTTTAAACTGATAAATTACCATCTTACAAATATTGTTAAACAATTAATAAAGCTTATTATATTAAATAAACATAACATTATTTAGTCAAAATACAAATTCTCTCAAAAACTTTTCCAATTATGTCCTTGTACATATTTTGATTCACATCTCTAATCTTACAGAGTTTACATTCTCCTATTTACTTTGGAATATCTGTATATTTACCTTCATTGGTTTTCAGATTTGTATTATTTTTATCAGTAGAATTGTTTTTTTCTAGATACATAATTTGATTAATTAATTTTTTTCTTGTAATTGGAGTATAAATAACAGAAGCAATTTTTCCAACTTTTCTAATTAATTTTTTTGCTATCCTATTTCCTTCATTACTTGGAAATACTATGAAAATTATAGCTAGCCTATTACTATTTACATCTAATGCTTTTAATTTTAATGATATTTTCATGACCTCTTCTTCATTAGTTTCATAAAGGCTGATGAATGCTATGTCATAAGCAAGTTGATTATGCAATTCTTTGTATGTTTGGGCAGTTTTAATACCTTCATCAAAGGTATCAAATGCATCAACTTTTTCAACCATTTTAAGATATTTTAATATTGAGTTTCTCATATTTTCGACCGGATGAATTATTAATATTCGTTTTCTTTGTATAAAATTAGGTAAGGTATAGTTTATTTGCTTATCAAAGTGTGACTCTAATAATGAGGATGTTGAAATAGTTGGTGCTACCAATGATAATAGTTCAATGTTCCATGTAAACCAAAATTTACTTCCTTCTCCTAATTGACTTTCTGCATTAATTTCACCTCCATTAATTTCTACTAGACTTTTACAAATTGTGAGACCAAGTCCTGTACCATCTTGTTTCCTAGTTATTGACATATCACCTCGTGAAAAACTTTTCCAAGCATGTTGTATATATTCAGGATCCATACTATTATAATTAAAAGAATAATTAGATAACAAACATGTTAAAATATTAAATATTTAATCATAAGTGGCTCACCCAATGCCAGTATCATATAATTCAATTAAGAGAGTTTCTTTTTTATTCATTTGACCGTAGATCAAACTCATTTTGTTTTCATCAATATCTTCTTGTGGTAACATTGAAATTGTCAGTATGATTTCACCGTTTTCAGTAAATTTAATTCTAAAAAATTAATAATGAATTACTATTTTATAAAAAAAAGTAAAAATAACCATAATTATGTAAACATAATTACGAATTTGATATTAAATGGAATAAAACTTGTTTAAGTCTATTTAATATAAAAAGTTTAAATAAGTATTTCATTTATTAATTTATTTTATAAGTTGCATTAGTTTTTAATTACCTCTCAGGATCAGTTATAACATATCTCGGCAACTTATCTACATCATAATTTATAATCAATTCAATTTTTTTACCTCCTGATCTTTCTCCAAATACCTCAACAGTATTGTCAAATAATTCGAATAAATCAAATGTTCTATTTACAAATGTGATTTTTTGTGCTTCTAATTTTGCGGCGTCAAGGATGTCATTTATTATTGATAATATTGCATCAGAAGCACGTGTCATAATGCTAACCATGTCTTTTTGATCAGTGGTTAAGTCGGCATCATCAAAAGAAGAAATCATTCCTATTATTGCATTTAATGGTGTTCTTAATTCTATAAAATTAAAATTAATTAGTATGATAAAAAAAGTTTTAGAAATCTTCCAGAGAAATAATATACCATGAGAAGTGTTTGCTAAAATTTGACTCTTAGTATTATTAGCAATTTCAGCAGCTTTTATTTGGATCTCCTTTCCAAAATTCTCTTCGAATAAATTTATATAGCCAATAGATAAACTTATTTGATTCGAGATTTGTTGTAAAAACTCTATTTCAGAATCAAACCAAATAGAATTTGGTGGTCTGTGTACTTTTATCCATCCCCAAAAACCATCATTTAATCTTATTTCTACAGATAACATGGATACATTTTTAAAAACAATATCACAATATACATCTAAAGAAATGTCAAATCCTAAATTATTATTTAAACTATCTTTTGAACTAATAAATGTTTGTAATTCAATCTCGTCATTGTCACTAATTTCCATAGTTGTATTTTCTGAGTTTTCATATAAAGCAATAATATTATTACTTTCAATTTCAGATTGTTTGTTCGAAATAATAACGATTCTTTCACATGGTAATCTATGATTGATTTCTTCAGCAACATATTGCAATGTTTCTTTCATACTTGATCCAGAAAAAATTTTATCCGAGACTGAAATTAGTAATTGCTTAGTTTTTTCTTGCTCAGATTGTTGGAATATTATTTTACGACGAAGAAGTGATAACTCAAGATTAGTGCGAATACGGGTAATTAGATCTCGAGAAGAGAATGGTTTTACTAAATAGTCATCTGCTCCTTTATCAAGACCTGAATAAAAAATGCATTTGAATATAAAAGTTAGACAGTGAAAAATAAATTAACCTAACATATTAAATTACCTTTAATTTTGGAATCTTCATCATTTTCTGCAGACAATAATATTACTGGAATCAATTGAGTTTTTATATTGGATCTTAATACATCCAGTAACTTGTATCCATCCATATTTGGCATTTTAATATCTATTAATTTTAAATCATATAATTCAATAATTATTGTAAATAATATATATATATATGATCGAAACAATATTAATATAATTATAAAATTACTTACCGCTGAGAATTAAATCAGGCAATTTATTAAGTGTTTTTAAAACTCTTATAGCATCTTGGCCATCACAAGCATGAAGTATATTAAATTCTTTTAACAGGCCCGAGAGATAATTTCTACAAATATAATCAATAATAATAAGAAACAGTTTGCAAGTATAACTTAATTTATAAATAAATTATTACCGTATCTCATTATTGTTATCAACAAGTAAGATTTGATATTTTTTTCTAGAAGCAGGATTATTCTCAGATAAAAGAAATGAGAACTCTTTCATTAAAATTTGATAATTATTATCAATTGATGATGATTGATCTATTATTTCATTTTTAGCTTCATATGTACTATCTTTTGTCCATTGTGAACATTCTTCTAAATAAAGTTGTCGATTAGTGCAATCACGATTTATTGAATTTTCAATATCAAAGTTCATTTGGTTTGTTGGTAAATGCTTATATCCTAATGGAAACCAGCATTTAAACGTTGTGCCTTTATTTACTACTGAAGTTACAGTAATATCACCACCATGGCGTGTTACAAGTTCTTTGACGAGTGCAAGTCCTATTCCAGTACCTTCGTAACTACGTGAGCATTGAGACTTTACGCGATAAAAGCGCTGGAATATATTTGGAAGTGCAGTTTCAGGTATGCCAATTCCTAAATTAATCCAGGGATGAGATTAATATATAAAATATATTTATAATTCACTTCAACTAATTGTTAGAACAATAAGTTTCATAAGGAATATTATTAACCTGTATCAGACACTTCAAGAACTACCATCCTTTTCTTGTCTTTGTAGTCAATATATAAGCGGATAGTAATACGCCCATTCCAAGTATGTTTTAGCGCATTTGAACCTTTGGAAAACAAAACATCTTAATACACTAAACTTTTCAAGTTTTAACGAATAGGATACTTTTAAAAAATGCTTACAAAGGTTAAATATAATGGTTTCATACATATTATGATCTACATAGATGTTATTATCTACAGTCTGATTAAATTCGTCAGGGTTTGGAATATCAATAACATAATCTAAGTTTAATGTTTTTGCCATGCTTTTAAAGTCTAAAGCCAACTCTTTAGTAAATTCAGCTATGTTTGTTTTACGATAATGCGCTTCAAATTGATTAGTATCTATATTTGAAAACTACATAAAAAGTGGATTAATTTTAATAAGAAATGAAGTGAATTTATTAATTATTATTTAAAAACTAAATTCAAAACTTACTTGTAACAAAATGTTGATAAGTTTAAGCAATCGACGAGCACTACGTCGTATAGTTTGTAGATGCGACATTATTGGCGCTTCTTGTGGATACGCGTTAATTACATCGTCAAGTGGTGAAAGAATTAAAGTTAACGGAGCTGATATTGTCAAAAAACATGGTTGAGACTATTTGTATAATATATTTAAAGAAATATTTCATAATTTATAATACAATACTTTTTAATTCGTGACTAATTCCTTGGAAAAACATAACTTTCTGATAATTTAAATCAACTAACAGTTTGGATCGTTTTCTTTCTTCCTCTATTAATTTCCCATTTTGCAAAAATATATTCATTTGATTCACGACTAACTAGTAGATTATAATGAACGTGTTTAAATATTTTTGATAAGTATTCTGAAAATTAAACCGAGATTAATAATAAACTTTTGCATACATGGAAAAATTCCATATATTGCTTATCAGGTGGTCTTAAACGATTAACGCCACAAATCAGTATAGCTGATAAGTTTTTTTCATCAGTAAGTGGAATTTTTGTTAAGAAGAGTACAGCCTGAGATTTATCCTTTAAAAGAACTTTTATATGTCCACTATTCTTGGTTAAAAGGTGTATTGGCCATGAATCACATTTTAAGAACGTATAAGTTGCACCTCGTTTAAATTCTATATATTCATAGCTCTCATCAGTGTCCTTTGATAAGTCAATCACATCATGAGTTTCGGGAAAATAATCGGGAAATTTTCTTCCTTTATCATCAAAAGTTGTGGCAGTTAGACGAGCAGTGAATTTATGATCGATAAGATAAATTAATGCATAAGAAATGTCAGCATTATTTTTGCTTAGTATTTTTGTTATAATATTGCAGGCACTTTCTAAAGATTTGATCTCTTCAATAAACAATATATAAACATTAAGTTATGAAAGCACATTAACAAATAAAATTTAATAACCTTACATTTTAATTATACTAACCAGAAGCCCAACGACCAATTTCACTAAGTACGTTTAATCTTCGAGTATGCAAAATTCTTTGAGTACTATTTAGTGCATAATTAATTATACCATAGACCGAGCCATCTAATTTGAAAATCGGGCTCTTTGAATAACTATAGTACGTCTCTTCGGTATATCCAAAGGATTGTGCTTCAAAGTATTGTATTTCAATGTATTTATCACTTTCAAATATGCCCTTGCCCGTTGCTTTTACACTATATAAATTATATATATTTAATTGTACTTAAGAGAAGTTTAGAAAATCAATTTCAAAATTACTGTTCAACTTACGTTTCGAATTGTGAAACCATGAAATCAAAATATTTGCTTGCACTCAATGCTTCTTTAAATTTTTTTCCTATTGCTATAAGTATTCAAATAAGTGTTAAGATTGGCATGTTATTAAGTATATAGGCATGAAATTATATAGTTAACCATTTGGATAATTTTTCAACATTGGTCGAAATGCTACATAAATGACATAATTAGCTTTTTATACTAATCAAATTCATAAAACAAGTGAATTCTAAAACTATTTACCTTTATTATGTATTATAATCCAATCGGGTCCGAGGTAAAGACAAATAGGAAATTCAGATTTAAGACACAAATTCTAATATTGACGGGTTTTATGAATATTATTGAACAATTTTTGCTTTTTTAAGAACATAACTATAAAATTACCAAAACATTTCTGATTGTAGAGTCCCATGAGTCCATAGGACCAAGTGAAGTCTTTGACCAGTCATAATTATAGACGAAAGTTGATTCATACTCAGAATCATTATCGTTATAGGTTAAAGGTAGCGACATATAAATTACAAAATGAATGACAAGGCTATCAAGGAGAATAGAAGGAAAGAATTCATAATAATAGTGAGAGTATAACTTATTAATAGCTAATTAGTTACAAATGACCAAGTACCTTATTAATAGCTAATTTGTTATAAAATTGCATCGACAAAAAATTTTCAACGTAATTCTATTTCAGTAAAAGGGTCAACAAAAAATTCATAGTTTAAATGTAGAAAAATGCATGTGTATCTTTTTCTTTCGTATGTAAGCATGTACAAATGTACGTAACGATAACAATAAATTACATAATCTATTTATTTAGGCAGGCATCGTCATTATTAGCATGGATCCGACGTGATTATTGGACATTGTGATAGGCAAAAGTCTGTCTCAATTTATTTTACATTATTTATACAGTTTAGAGTACTTTTTAAAAAAACGATAATGAAATAAAAAAAGCTGCATAGAAGGTTTCTTTATATCTGTAGGACTCCATAACCAAAAATAAGATCTAATTCTCGTCCGTTTAAAAAAGCTAGTATAGTAATAACTTCTCAAAACCCAATAAAATCAACTTATTACTACGCCTAATTTTTTAAAAGAATGAGAATTAGATCTTATTTTTGACCATAGAGTCCTACAGCTATAAAGAAACATTATATGCAGCTTTTTTTATTTCATTATCGTTTTTTTAAAAAGTACTCTAAACCGTATAAATAATGTAAAATTAAATTGAATTTATTAGCCAATCAAAATCATCTGACCATTGGACATGACAACACTATGAAGACCGATTTTATAATTCTTAGAAGTTCGTCTGATTGGTAAATTTATAGATCTGGTGATAATCAAGTTGTAAAATTTTTATCATTTTAATACAACTACAGATTCATAAGAAGAATTGTAATATCCCTAATATTAATAAATTAGATGAGTTAATTATTGGCTATTTTATTGTAATTATGATTAGTCTTAACTAGTTTCGATCAAAACTTAGGTCGCACAAAATTAATTTTTCGGTTTGCATTATCCGTGTTGTTTAACATGGAATTAGAAAATTGGGTTAACAGCCAGGGTTTTACTATCCTATTAGATAATTCCGGGAAATTGAGCTTATTTGACTTAATGACATTCCTAGAAAGTTTGTGATTAATTATTAATCGTGATCCTGAAACAATTTCTGTCATATAGTATAACTTGAACCAGTGACCTGTGATTTGGACCCAGTCGTACCAAATATGCTGTCAGTCATTTTTGCCAACTTTAAGAAATGTTTAAAAGTTAACTTCAAAAGTAATCCAATACTAAAAAAAGAATAAGACTTTATTAAATGCCTATGTATGTTTATTACCATTCAAAGTACATTATATCACGAATTGCTTGCTTCTCATTCACTAATCTTTATCATTATATTTTAGTCTTTGAATCTTTTTCTTGCAATATATTTTATCTAGTAGATATTATAAGTTTGTCTATATAGCTGACATATGGTTTAATCAATTTAGCCAATAAAGTGAAGTTTTAAGCTTAGTCGAAACGTATTACACACATGTGATATTTAGAATGAGTATTTTGGGGATATGCTCCAGGAGGCAATCAAGATTGCCAGTATCTCATAGTAAGCTGTGCATAAAGCAGAGCTGGCCGACAAAATGAAGATAAACAGTTGCACCATTTCTTTGTTCCCTTTTTTTTTTTGCATGTAAGTTATTAGCACAATCACACTATTGTTACAGATCCTGTTATTGGAGGGTTGGACAGGTTTACAAATGGAAGTTTGGCAGTAGATGTGAAACTTGCATTTTGTTCTACTTGTAATATATAGTTGCATTTGGCCATACTTAGATCAAATCTCGCTTGGCATGCCAGAAACAGAGTATGAAATACGAAGTTTATAGTCATGTAGCGAATACTTAGCTATGAATTATAATTAATGCAGGAAACATAATTTAAATGCCTTTTGAAAACTTTGACGGCTTTATTTTGCAATATATGCCAAATCAGTATATAGTAAGCTTTTAATTATCTGATTTAAATGTTATGCTTGTATTATCACATAAACAGATATAAGCATAGAGTTATAAAATTGATAGCTTATACTATATCTAATATTTATGTATATTTTTTTTATATTTGTTATTTAGTCATTTTAAATTTTTATTGTTATTAATTAAATAAGTATAAAAGTGATAATAAGTATCAAATATCTAATTTGTTTTTTTATAAATATTTAAAGATAAAATAAATAAAGAACTATTGCTAAAAGAAATTTATATATAAAGATTTAAAGTGAAAAAATTATATATTAGAGTCCAAATATTACAATCAAGAGTTCAAATTTATTATAAATAATTAAATTTTGCAATAATTTCATAATATTTAAATCTATATAAATATATATATTTTTTTAATATTAAGGTGAATACTTGCAACCAAAATTTTATTGATAGTATGTTTTGGCTAATAGCTGTTTGTACAATAACTATAGAGACAACTATAGAAAAAGTGTTTAACTAGTTACTCATACAACTTTAGTTATTGTCTAATTTAAATAATTTGTCTAAAGGTTTTACACTAATTACTATAATTTTTGTTTTGTTTAATAATATATTTTGCATAATACTTTTTTTTAATTTTATTTTCTAAACTGTTAGAGTTTTTTTATAATGTTATACTTTTTAAAATACTTTCTGAGTCTAATATATTATTATACTTTTTTTATTATTTAAATTTGGATCTTTTTTTATACTTGATTTTCTTAATATTAAACATTTATTTATTTTGTTTTATTAAATACTTTAAGTTTTTTACTTGAATTAGATAAGCTGAATTAGAAATAATTAATAAACTATATTCTAAAAAAATATTAATTTTAAAATAATTTAAAAATTATAAATTGCTTTTTAAAAATAATAAGGTATAAATCAGAATCAACTTAAATATTGTTTAGGTTTTAAATTTAATATAATGTAGTTAATTAATACTTTTAAGATTATATTGTTTTTAATTTTTTTATTTATTATAAGTTTATTTTTTTTAAAAAAATTTCAATTCTTGATATTTTTAAAAATACTAAATTATGTTCAATGTTTTTTTTAATATTAAGAAACTTAGTTAAACATTTTACAAGTAGAATATATATAAAAAATTTATATTTAAATTTTATATCTAAAAAATATTAAGATTAAAAGTTCAGACAAGTTATCTATAATATAAACCTAGTTATGTTTAATGTTTGTTTAATAATAATATATATTTTTATAAAGATTTTTTAAAATAGTGCATTTGCATCATAGTGCACTCTTTATATAATACAAATAAATACACCTAATTAATATATATAATTTATATAACAGATATATATCATGCTGTTATACAAGGTTGTGTTGTTAGGGTGTAGCGACCTAGTGAAGTAAATAAGTTGTCAACCCTCAAGTGGCAGGTCTAAGGTTCAATCCTACAGACGATAAATTTTGGAATTATACCTGTGTTATAGTAACTGTCTCTTGCTGATCGGTTAGGTTTTGGGTATCTGTAATCTTAGGTATACTAAGTCAGGTTCCACCTGACATTAGAAGCTCAGGGCATCTATTCAAAGTATAATGTTATACATACTTAGAGAAATGTAAAAAACTGATGTTGTATAAGGCTTCAGTACAAACCTGTGATAAGACCACCAAACATAGAAGGCTAAGAAACTGAGAATACAAAAACTTACTTGGAAATCCTGAGTAAAGAGGTAGCATAAACTTTTGATGGTGCCATTGGACTGATAGAAGCTCATGAAACACCTTTATAGAAACTGTCAGATAAACCAAATAACAAAATGTGTAG
>CAJVQA010005933.1:0-15493 GCA_910591915.1 Cetraspora pellucida
CGAAAGTTCGGGTTACCTCTCTACTCGGGTCTTCCAAGTAGGCTTCCATCTCCTTCTATTGGTTCCTATGATTTACATGGCCATGAGGACTTATTGTAAGTTTGCACCACCCGGTACCAGTTTGCATTCCTTTGTGTAACTACAGACCTTGTCCAAAGGACAATGTTATGTGACCATTACACAAATGCCATGTGACCTGTCAGTCATGCTGGTGTGATACAGGTTACAGGTATCTTATCCTAACCAATTGCGAGAGACAGTTAACCGTAACACAGAGAGGATTTTCAAAATTTCGTCGACACTGGGATTTGAACTCTGAACCTGCCACTTGGGGGTTGACAACCTGACCACTTCACTAGGTCACCACACCCTCTACCTTTATGCTTATTACATCATTAATATATCTAAAAAACTTACAAAATCAAAACTTTGGTTACTTTTATATCACAATAAAGAAATTATTATTAAAAAAATACAAAAATACTTTCCCTCATCTAACTATTATTCTATTACTCACTGAACTTCCAATATAGATTTAAATTACTCAAAATTCTATTTTTTACCTCCTGCTGAATACAAATGATATATAAGATGCTATCTTAATTCTTACAGAATTAATTAAACTTGTACTGTTAAAGTTTTTGCAGTTATTTCAATACAATTTCTTGGCAGAACTAATTTCAAACACCAACTCAACCTCAATGCAAATTACTTGGACCTTATCTGCTCTACAGCTATTAAGCATTCACTCTGTATTCTTCCTCTATCTATAATTCTGATTTCTAATTCAATCACTTCTGAAATCTTTATTCCAAGTGAAATTATCAACAAACTTATATCTATCTTTCAATATAACTACTCTTACCAACAACTATCCTTTTATACTGATGGCTTAGTAATTGATATTGGTACTGACCAATACACAATGGGTATTAGTTAAATCCAAGTTAATAACAATAATCAAACTATTAACTCTTTTTCTGCTAAAATACAATTTTGGTCCTCATCATATAAAGCTAAGCTTCTTTTAATTATTACTGCAATCTCAACAGCTCTACACAATTCTGTAGTTAATATTTTTACTAATTCTCAATCAGTAATTTCCAAATTTAACAACCTTCAACTTTACTTAAACCATCCTAATAAGCTATTCAAATTCAGCTCATAGGCCATTTGGTATACTCTTTCTAATATTATTAAATCACACAAATTACAAATTATTTTTCATAAAGTGCAAGCCCACTTAGATAATAATCTTAATAAGCAAGCAGACTCTCTTACCAAACAATATCTATTATCACCACTTTTTTCATTTAATTATACAAACCTTTATAATCCTTATCATATTCTTTAATGGAAGCAACATTATATAAAACTTCTTACAAAATATTTTATTAAGCAAATATATAAAGTTTATATATTAGCTATATAAGTATCTCAAAAACATAATAATAAGTGGTCATACTTCAATCAGAATATTGACTGAAGATTCACTTGGTTCTATTTTAATCATAATCAAAAACTCTTACACAATATTACTAATTTTAGACTTAACCAACTAAAATCCTTTAAAATTAAAACTTTTTTTAACGAGTTACCAACATACCAACTATTTTATACTATTTACCCAAACCAATATCCAGATACTAATTGCTTCTACTGTAATCTAGCTAACTCTTATTCTTACTGGCATACTTGTGCTAATACACTTTTGCTTAACCAAATTATTCAAACATCTACCAATCAAATTATTTCTAGCAAATTACATGATCTTGATACTTATCAAAAAAATAATCTAATTTATAAAATCCTTTATCACCCAGCTTTCAACTTCTTATACACCTTATCTAACACATTTTATCCTAATCTTACTCTTAAAGAACTTATTCCAAAGTTACTTATATCAATAGTTCAAAACTCCAACATATTATACAAAACTGCCTCACAAGTTATTATTAATATTCTTCTTAATATTAATGAACAATTATATGAACAATTATAAAAAACATATTGTATTCATTTTTCAAACTGGAAAAAACAACAAAATAGACCTCAATCCCAATCAATCAACAAATTCTCAATATAACCTAACTCAGCAACTAGACATACATGTTTCTGTAGAAACTATACTTATTCATGCCTTTGTGAACTTCCAGATCAACTACATATTTACTTTAATACATACCCTCCTATTGGCCAAGCAATTTGCAAAATCAACATTTGGTCTATTCTATAGATCAAATATAGCATATCATTAAATCATATACTAAATATTTAAATCTAAATAAGCTTTGATTACTCTAGTAGGTTTAAATCACAAATAAATTAGTCTGAGCTTTTATTCTTGTATGTAATTTTCAATTTATTTGTTTTGTACAAATAGTAGTAGCTGTATAGTTAGCATTTTAATAGTTAGCTCTAACTGCAAGTATTGGCTTCAGTTATAGCATATATATATGTAACTATTTTAAATTATTAATAAAGATATAAGCAAGGCCTCATCTTAATACCAAAAAAAAATAAAAATAAAAAAATAAAAAAATGCAAACTGACAAATTAGATAGTGCAAACATTAGATAGGTTCTTGTAATTATATAAATCTGTTGAAATTAGGTAACAAGAAGTCTATTTAAGAAGACTTAAGTAAAAAGATAGCCAGATCTTTAATAATGCTACTGTAAAGACTAGTCTGAGAAAATAGATACCAAAGTTGTAATACTCAGTCATAATATTTAGATGGGCAAGAATCTTTGATTTGAAAAAGACTTAGAGTACCACCAATCAGATTGTTAGAATAAACTAAAAAAAAAGATATTGGACTAACTTAATATACTAATAAACTAGTTATAGTCCTATATAGGTTATTTAAATTGAAAGTCTAGTAAAAGGCAAAGGTATACTAAAGTACTAGGGTTATGCTATGAAATAGATGCTAGAGTCTGTATAAACTCTACAAAATCATAGCATTTTAATAGTTAAGCTTTAATCACAAGTATTGGTTCTGTTATAGTAATATTAGATTAGCTGTCTAAATAAATACAGAAGCTTTAGGAGGTTTACCTTAAAGATAAAATAGTCTTAAGATTGAGATGATAATTTGGGTATTTAAATATGATCCAGTAATGTTAATACAGGTTGCAGATTCAGAAAGTTTAAAATAGAACATCTAAGCAAAAGTGTTAGATATGACAATTGGTAAAAAAGCTTCAGGCAGACTTCTTAAATAGGTAATATAGAAAAGTTATATGTGTATTCAATTGTATGCTCTTTTGTAATAATTCATTAAATCATATTACTAAAAAAAGTTATTAATAAAAGTCAAAAGACCAAAGAGATTATTTTAATACTAAAAAAAAAAATCTTAATTATTAATTTATAATTAACAAATCTAAATATATAACTAAATTTAATCTTTATCTCTCTCTTTACTACTACTATATGTTCTAGATGCTATCTTAATTCTAATATAATTATTAACAAATGCATTATATTTATTCCTACAAATTTGACTACTAAATTACTTTATCATATTAATTCTGACAAAACTCTTAATCTATATACCAACTTTCTTAATATTGCATACTCTGTAGCTATTTGATATTCTTTATATATCCTATCTCCTCCTTTATTAACAATCAATTCACAACAATTACCTTGCATATTTTAGTTAGAAAAACTTACTAACAACTTACAGTTTATCACTAATTCTAATTATAATCTAACTACTATCTCATTTTATACTGATAAATTTGTAATTGAGCTTGGTACCTCTCAATGCTTTATAGGCATAGACTGAGTTCAAGTTAATAACTTTACAACTACTCATTTATTTTAGGCACAAGTTAAACTTTGGTCATGCTTTTTTAAAGCTGAAATTCTTGTTATTCTTTTAGCAATCATTACTGCTCTTAGAAACTGTTCTGTTTATATCTTTACTAAATCACAATTTGTAATCTCCAAATATTATAGTATCTGCTTATTAGCTTCTAAACTCTCTTATACTCATGTTTTATACTTTTCTATTTGGCAAACTCTTATTAATTTCATTAACTTATACAATATTCAGATCACTTTTCACAAAGTTACTGCACACCTAGATGACCTATTTAATAATCTTGCTGATCAGCTTATTCATAATAATTAAATACTACTTTTTTTAATATTTTTTAAATAACAACTCTTACAACTCTGCATATACTTTATTTATTGACCAATTTTCTATTAAGATTTCTATTTAATGCTCTATTTGTATTATTTTTTAAGCTCATATTATAACATTTTAGACATCTTAACATCATTTTCAACAATTGTTTACTATTGTATTCAATATTAACTAAAAAGTCATTTAACTTTATATTAATAATAATCAAAAGATTTTAACTTTGCTAATAGCTTTCATTCCTCTATCTTAAAAATCTTTTATATTAAAATTCTTTTGAATAAATTATCTGTTTCTCATACTCATCACAAATACAACTCTTTTTACTCTTCTTCCTGCCATCAATGCAATCAAACTAGTTCTTCATTATACTGGATTCTTTGTCCTTCTACTCAAACAATTTACTACTTAATCTCTAATTCTCTTAACTATATCTTAAATGCTACTATTCTCAATATGTTTACTAATTCTGTTTCTAATTTACTGTATATTAAGAAATTCTTATACTTAATAGTTTTAAACTGCTCAACTTTTTTTATATACTATTTCTTATTTCTACTTTATCTGGCTTAGTCCCTATTAATCTTATTTTTCTATTCATAATACTTTTATTCTTTACTGTATAGCTATTTTTTTTTCTATTAAATTTCTTTTTCATTTAAATCAATAAATACTGTATATAAACAAATATGAATTTTATATTGTATTTCATATTCAGCACAGTCTTCAATTACATCTTCTACAAATTCAACTTATAATTCTTTTTTTAGTCTACTATTACCTCCTATCTTAATATTATAAATTATTACCAAAATTGATTTTTAAACTATTCAATAAATTAAATATTATACTTCTCTCTTATATATTATTACTTACACCTAAATCTAGATGAGTCTTGGCTACTCTTGTAAGTTTAGGTCACAGATTATATATTTAAGTCTTTATTCTTTATATGTAATTTAAAAGCAAGCTTTTTTTTGTAAAAACTTCAATTAAATTTTAATAAAATTAAAGACATAGCCTCACTATTAATATTTAAAAAAAAAACTAAATTTAATCTTAAATCTAAATCTTTTACTATTAAAAAGTTTTAATTTATACAAATTAATAATTAGAAATAAGTTTATTTAAATTTAATATAATAAATAATTTTAAATAAAAATATTTACAGTTATTTTTAGTATATAGTATAATTTAGTTTGGTTTAATAAATAGTAGACATATATTATTTTCTAATTAAGTTTATAAAACTACTATATAAAAATAAAGTTTGTAGTAATTTTTTATTAGTAAAATATTGTGTTTCTAAAAAATACTTTAAAAAATATATAATTAAGTTACTTAGACAATTAATTTATATTAACCAATTATATAAATATTCTTTTACAAATAATATACTATATAGTATACTGATAATTATAAATAATATAATAAAAAAAATTTTATTAGATTCAATATTTTACACAATTCTGAATTTTTTTTAAATTTTTTTATATTTTATTTACAAATACTATCTTTTTTAAATATCAAAATTTTAATAGTTGTTATTATTGCTAATATAAAAATAATTATACATTTATTATAAATTATATATTGAGGAGTATGGCAACCTAGTAAAGTGGTTAGGTTGTCAACCTCTCAAGTGATAGATTAGGTGTTCAAATCTCATTGATGACAAAAATTTAAATAATTACTTATATAATATTTGTATTATAGCAACTATTACTAACAATTAGATTAGGATATTTGTAATAATGATTGTATTAGCATAACTAGCAGATTATGAAGTATTTGTGTAACTTTTTATACAAATGAATGCAAACTAATAAATCAAGCTGTGCAAACACTAGATAAGTCCTTGTAATTATGTAAATCTATTAAAATTGGGTAACAAGAAGTTTATTTGAAAAGACTCAAAGATTATAGTATCTAGTCATAGTAGCTAGATAGGCAAAAACCTTTAAGTTAGAAGTCTTAGAGATACTACCAACTAGACTGCCAAAACAAACTGAAGGAAAAAGATATTAGACTGACCTGATATACTAATAAACTAGTTATAGTTTTATATAGACTATTTGAATTGAGAATTTGGTAAAAAGACTAGACAAAAAATAGAAATATACTAAAATATCAGGATTATGCTGTAAAGTAGATGCTGGGTTTGTATGAACTCTACAAAGACACAGCAGTTTAATAGTTAAGCTCTAACTACAAGTATTAGTTCTGCTATAGTGATACCTAAATTAGCTATAAAAATGAATATAGAAGACTCTAAGAGGTTTATCTCAAGAATAAATTAGTCCTAAGATTGTGATAATAATCTAAGTATCTGAGTATGACCTAGTAAGTTAATACAGTTTACAGTTTTAGAAGGTTTAAAGTAGAACACCCAAACAAAGATATTAAGTATAACAATTGGTAAAAAACCTTTAGGCAAACTTTTTAAATAAGTAATATAAAAAAGTTACATGTATAGCCAATTGTACTCTTTCCTGTAGTAATTCATTGAATCATATTAGCAATAAGTTATTAATAAAAGTCAAAAGACCAAAGAAGTCATCTTAACACCAAAAAAAAAAATTTATATATTGTATTATTTTTGATTATTTTTGACAAAAATTAGATTACATAAGTTGTACTATATAAATACAAATAAAAATATATGTTTTATTATTAGTTTTATATCTTATATAATATTAAAATTAATTACTAATTAAATTAAAAAAAAAACTATACAACCTCTACTTAATAAGCTTAAATATTACTTTTTCTTTAAAAAAGATATATTACAAAAACAGTAAATCAGGATTATTATATTAATTTTTTTATAATTTTGTAAATTAAAAAATTATAATTAACAAATTATATATTTAAAGATTTAGAAAGGATTAATCATCTAATTTCATTAGATAAACTAATACAAAGAAGAATAATAAATTTTATTATCTCTTATTACTATTCTATTATTATTGAAATAAAAACTTATTTCAAAATAAATAAAAATATTAAAATTTCAGTGACTACTATTTACTAAATACTTCAAAACTATAGTTTAATATTAGAATTAAAAAAATTCTTATTTAAATGATAATTATTAAAAAACATAACTTATTTTTGTAATAAAATAAAAAAATTAGACTATTAAAGATTAGTTTAAAATAATTTAATCAAATGAATAAAGGTTTCAAATTTTTAGATTAGATAGTAAACAGTACTATTAGAATTATTATAATAAACTTTTAAATCAGTTTCATATTAAACTTATTGTGAAATTTAACAATGAATTAATTATAATTTGAGATTGCTTTATTTCTCATAGTGTTAATAATTATTGTAAGATTAATAGTATAATAGATAGTAAACAATATTATCAAATATTCTATAAAGATTTGATATAAATAATCAAGAATTATGGATTTAAAGTCAGTAAATTATTTTTCAATAAGATAAAGTATCTTATTATATGACAACTTTAACAGAACATTAATTTAAGGGTAGAGGGTACATAGATTATTTTTTATATAGTTTTATATAGTATTTTGAAATTTTCATATAAAATTGAAATATACTACTTATAAAACTTTTTTAAATTACAACTAATTTTTATTAAAATTTTACAAAATATAAATAAAATAATTTATCTATTATGGTAAAATTTTGAACTATTATTATATTTAAAAAATATATACTTATATATAGGCCTTTTTAGTGATATTCATATTATTATTGTAAATAATACACATACTTATAACAATATTCATATTTGGAAATGTAGAAGATTTGATTTGGATTAGTTAATAAAGATCATGAATAAATCTGAAAGGGTATGTATATAAATTTCTGAGTTGTTTGTTCTACATATATCATCTGATATAAGCTATAATGATTAGATACATTATATTTACTTTATATTAATAAAAATAAAATTCTCAACTGTTAATTAAGTAGCTATAAATTATATAAATTATCTAGTGACAATCCAAAAAGTTTTTTTTTCTTATGAAATCTAGATTTTTTAAGTTAATCTATTTATTTAGAATTATTATCTATTTTGTAAAACAAAGATCATATACTTTTTATTATTATTTACAAACTTGCTTTAGTTTTGTTAAAAATTATAAATTAGTGATTGTTAGAATTTTTAAAGTTCTCAATTTAGATATTAATAGATTTATTAATAATGTATACTCTTTTTTACTTAGCTTTTTGTAAAATTGAAAAAAAATAATAAAAAATCTTGTTTAAAGTTTTAAAATCAAAGTTTTTCTTTATAATGGATCAATTTACTGATCAATTTACTTATACTTCTGCTTTATATATTAATTATATTCTACCTTTCTCTTAAGATATAACAGAAAATAATTTTCAAACCTATCAATCTAAAGCTTTAAATAAAGATAAAGATAAACCAGATTCTGGTGAATTTATTTCAAGTAGCAAATTTTAGAAAGATTCCAAAACAAGAGCTTTACTTTCTTTTCTTGCTAAAAATTTTGATATATATTGCAAAAATAAAACAAAATTTTATGCAAATGCTGCAATTGAGATTGGCAACAATAGAACTAGTAACCAAGTAGAATCCAAAATTTAGGCACTTCGAACTAAATACAAAAAAGAAAACAAAGAAAAAACAGAAAAGACCAGATTGAAGTAGCTATATTTGGATAAAATAAATGAGCTGTTTGAAAATAAAGAAAATATAAATCCAGATTATATAATATCTAGTATTAGTAATGATAATAATAAGGTAAAAATAATAAAATTGGGTAAAATCCATGTTATAAATTAATAAAATCTACTATATACATAGATTACATTAGAATGAAATTCTTATTTATTTATGTTTTTTATTATATAAAAGTAGATTTCATCTTTATATAATCTATAAAGCAGATTTTGCTAATTCAAAATACAGGTTTTATCCTGTTATAAAATAATTAGTAAGCAAGCTATAAAAATTAAACTTTATAAATATTCGATTTATTTTAATTAAATTAAATTTTTTTGATATTGTATCAAAAAAAAATACTATAATTCATCTATCTATACCTATTTAATAATTATAATTTTATTTTAATAGCATATTAGAAGTAATGTTAAGAACCTAGCTATTTTAAAAAGTAAAAAATGAAAAGGTTTTGAACTTGATCAAATGTATTTAGATGAGCTAAAATCATTAAGAGAAGCTAAAAAAGTAAGTTTATATATAGCAAAAGAATGCTTAAAATAGAAAAAAGGAAAATCACAAGAGTTATTAGAATGAGAAAAACAAAAGTTTGAAAAAGAACAAGAGCTCAAATTTAAAATAGAAATAGAACAAATAGAAAGAGAATTCAATATAAATTGAAGATTAAAGAACTTGAATTAATGCATAAAGAAAAGTAGATTTTTTGTATATGTTTTATTAAATTATTAGTTAAATATATAGTATATATCTACTAAATAATAAAAATTTATATATAGATTTGTGAAGTAATATTTAGACCAAGATAAAATCATTGCCCAAAAAAGTTTCGAAAATTATATGATATTGTTAATTTATCATGATTTGAATTATGATAATATCTTTACCAGAAATGGAGTGATGAAATCATAAAGTAGATGGCTTATAAGTGAGATCTGTCTGAAAAATCTTAAGTTTGATTAGTCTTTGTGTTTTATTTATCAAATTTTGGTTATTTTTCATACATAAATTCATTATGCATTATTTTTTACATATGAATGCATCATGTATAAAGATCAATAAGTATAATTTGAATACAAAAAATGTAAACATAAATAATGTCTTAGTAAAAAAGGAATTTTAAATGCAAAAATTGTTAACTTAGTGCAAATTAATTTGTGCATTTACCTAATATTTGGCATTTTTGTTTTTTTTTTATAAGATTTTTTATTGGGTTGATAGAATGATAATCGCTGATCATCAAAGACAAGAAAAATTTAATTATTTGGATAATCGAACAATCTTACATGATGCTTTGTAAACTTTTTTTTAATTGTTTAATGCAAGTCAATGGCCTGGTAGTATAAATTAAATGCTTCATAATATATTAATGAGATGTTAGATCAGTTCTTATTTGTATGTTAATTAGACTGTTTGTTAACTACTATATTTGCTTTTGCTTCTGTTTCTAGCATGGCTGTATTATGCAGCTGTCTTATTAATAAATTGTAATTTTAAGTATAATAATACATATCAATTAGAATTCTAACAGAAATAATAGGTTGACTTATTAAAGCTGCTAATATAATATAATTAGCTTTAAATAAATAGAGTAATTTTACAGTTTATCTTTAACTACATTTGATATTTTTTGTGAATTAATAAGTTTGCTAATATACATAAAGTCCAGATGTTTTGATAAAGGAATTGGCAGTTCTTTTGCTGCTTTATCTGCTTCTAAAAATTGATTTTTATTTCTACATCATCTAAAATTTTTATAATATTTTTCTAATCTTCAAGTTTATATAAATCAAATCTATATATTGCTTAGCAAATTTAATATAGAAATCTTAAGTTTGAAAAGCAAATTCACCTGCAATCTACAGCAAATATTTACTAAAAGTTTATTTATCAAATTCATATCTGTTAAAAAGTCTTTGCCCAGTTGACATCTCTAATATAATGACTCTGAAAATGTAAATATTAGCAGCTTTTGTAAACTTTCGATCTGATGTACCATATAAAGAATAACATTATAAATATTGCCTTCTGAATTATTTTTATTTTTCTTTTTGGACAATCCTATATCTTAAATATAAGATTTTATATTTTTACTAACATCTTTATTTTGCAAGATATTGCTGCTGTGAAAGTTTGCATGAACAAGTCTTAAATAATGAATGTTATCTAAATTCAATGAAATATCTTCAAGTAGGTTTAATTTAATTTTCCAAGTAAGATTACTAAAATTTTTTTTAAAAAACTTGTAAAAACCTTTATTATTAGCATATTGAAATATCATCAAGTATTCATTTTTGCTATTTTGGGTTAATCCATATATTTTAAATTGGCTATCATACAAAATATATTTTGTATAGTTCTCAAACTATTCAATTAATTAAATTAATTAAATAGATTAATTAGTTTAATAAAAATTATTAAATAAATAACTAAATTATATATCTAATAAAATACTGAATAATTAATTTACTTTTTTTAAAAAACCAGGCAAAGTTTTATATGCAATAATACTATTTGGTTTTCATAATTTTTTATAGAAATAGTTGTCATCATTAATTTTAATTTCTTTAATTTTTCATATTTTATCCAATCAGATTGCTGAATATACTGAGCAAAATTCTCTTTTGCCCATTTTTACTATATTAATTAAATTGTTATATGAAATCTATTCAATCATGCTTTTATATTCTAAGTTCTAAGTTAAACCATTTTTAGACAATTGTTAATCTCTTTATTTCTACTTATCCATCTTGTTTCACATATTGACTATGTTTTATTTATGTTATTTTTATTACAGTATGCACATTTTTTATAATTAGAGTTGCTTTAAATCAAAATATATAATATATAGTATTTTATTACATCAGTCATGCTATTTTAAACTTGAATCAAATGTAAATAAATCTTGTACTTACTGATTATATTAATGCGAATAAAATGATTTGAAGGGTATTAGGTAATGAATAGTAAATAAGTATTTATAATTTAGATTTGTGAACTTGCTTTTAATTTCAATAATTAATAAATTTTCTTTATACTCACTTTCTGAATAAATGATTAGTGTGAATTAGTGTTGTTAGGCAAAACTTAGAGGTTTCACAAAAGGTGAAAGTCAAAACTAGTTTCGACTTTCTCCAAAAAAAAATTGAAAATGGTGAAATGGTGAAATAGTAAAACTGCTAAAACTGGTGAAACTACTAAAATATAAAAAATAATAAAATTAGAAAAAGATAAGAAAATTAATAAAATAAGTACTAATAGAATGATTTATTGTTTATTTATATATAAAATAAAAGAAAATATTATAATGTATGTCCAATTACAGAAATCAGAAATAGATAATTTTATTATTATTTGATTTATTTTAAATAAAGTATTAGAAACTAGTTGTCAATAATAATGTTAACAAATTATTTACATATGTATAATATTTAATTAAAGTTTTAATGATGAAATGCTTGTAAAAAATAAATCTTAACTATATAATAGTAAATTTATTTAAATATTTTAATAAGTTCATTTTATACAAATAATATTAATATATAAATAAACACTACTAAAAGAAAACAGAATTTCAAACTTAGAATTTTCAAGCACTAAATTGATTTATTATAAGTTCAAAAGCCTGAAGTCTAGTTTTCTTTTAACAGTATTTAAATACAAATAAAAGATCATCACTTTGTTTATTGCTTTTGTATATTCTTATATAAGTCAGCTGTGCTTAATGGCTACACACAAAATATTTTTGATTCACCAACATGGTTCAGTCTTTCCAAAATCTTAGAGGATTTAATTTATGCTGTGTTTAACTTTTTTCAAGGTTTTAGTTTTACTAGGAGTTTCGCCAGAGTTTTTACATTTTGCTGAAGTTTTGTCAGTTTCAACTTTTGCTGAGTTTAGTTTCAACTTTCACTATTTACCAAAAATAGTTTGCCTAACAACACTAGTGCAAATGAAATAATTTGAAGAATATTGGTAAATAAGTATTTATTTAATTAGAGAGTAGAATTTAAATACTAAAAAATGCAAAGTAAACAATGTTATAGTTGCAATAACTAACAATAGTAAAAGCAAAATTTTAGAATCAAAAATTAGTAACCCAATACAGATTAATTTGTCTATTTACCTAATATTTAACATTTTGTTGATGGAATGATAATCAATAATCATTAAAGGCAATAGCAAAATAATTTTCAAAAACCAGATAATCTAATAATTTATTATATAATGCCTTGTAAACTTTGTCTAATGTGAGTGAACTGCCCAGTAGTGTATATTAAATGCTTTACAATATAATGAGATGCTAGATAGTTTTATTTGAATGTTACTTAGATTCTTTGTTAGTTATTATATTTGCTTATTAATACTATTAAGTTGTATATTTTCTTTAATGTTTTTTTTGGATTTAGAATTATAAAACTTAATGCTTAAAATAAATAATTATAGTTTTCTGGAAGAGCAATAAAATAAATATATAAGGTTTTTTTAATACAATTGCATTTTCTTAATTAGTTTTTATGAAGCATTTTTTTTTATTTATTATTAGTAAAAATTTATATTTTTAAAAGAATTAATTGGTTTGCCAAGATTTCAATAATTGTGTTTTTATTTTGAAGAATTGAAGGAAAAAAAATATTAAAAATTAATTATTATACTAAATAATACTAGAATGATGATTTTACTTCAGTCATTATATGCTATATCATAAATTTAGAGTAATGTAAAAATGTGTTATAATAATTATTTATATTATTAACTTAGTACAATATCTATTAGATTTTGTCTTTTAATTTTTCCTGCTTCTTTAATTGCATGATCTCTATATGAATTATTATCATTATATTGTATTCAATGCATTACAATCTGCTCTAAAGGTTCCTCCTATTCATCTTCATTTCTTTCTAATAAATTATGTAAAATTAATGAAATTTCTATTAAATCAGTTGCAATTTTAGTATTTTGGTTTGGAGCTCTTTTAATAATTGAAACCTATTTTTTAGTCAACCAAATGTTTGTTTAACTATAACACAAGATTTGCTATGCTTTTTATTGAATAAAGTTTGTCTATTTTTATCTGGTTCTGAAGGATCTTTAAATGAAGAAATAATATATAGTGAAATTGGATATGCAGAATCAGCTAAAATATAATCATTTCCTTCAAAAAGCTAATTTCTGTAACAATATAAACTAAAATTTCAAAACACTTTTGCATTATAAACAGATACAGAATATCCAAGATTATAGTTTATAAAAATTCCTTGATAATCAACAATGGCTTGGAGATATATAGCATAATAATGTTTTCATATAAAATAGACATCTTTATTTTTTTTTACTAGATGCCTCAAATAAATTCATATGGGACCCATCTAATATGTCAATTATATTTGGAAAATTATGCATCTCTTCAAAACTTTTATAAACTTTTTGTCAATAATTATCACATGGCCAAATAATAGTATCTTTTTTTAAAGATTTTAAAGTCTCAACAACTCTAAATATAAATAAAGGAACGGTACTTTCTGATATTCCAAATTTTGAACAAATATCTCAAATAGTTGCTTTGCTTTCTAATCTGTATAAAACTATAGCAAGTTGTTTTTCTACAGGATTTTGTGTGTTTTGTGAAATATCTTTAAAAATACTATAATCACATATCTTATTAACAATTATTTAAAATGAAGATAATCACATTTTTAAAGTTTGATGAAACTGAATTTCATCATAGTTAAACAAAAGATTTGAATACCAATAATCTGATTTTGGATATATATTTATAATTCGTAATAGGTTATTTAAACAATATGAAATAATAGAGCTAATAAGAGTTTTATCATAGCAAGGATCTATATCAAAATCAGAATTTATATTTGAATTAGATTCAATTTCAATTGAATTTAAAGCTTTAATAAGTAACTAAAATTGAAATAGATTCATTACTTTTATGATCTTAGTAATGATAATTAATAATATTTTGTTGAAATAATAAAAAATTTAATTTTTTTTTTAGAGATCCAAATAATATTTATAATTTAAATTTTTATTATTAAACCTATTTTACGATATTTTATATAATAATAATCAAATTTTACCAATTCATTAAAATAATCATTATTAAATTTTTTTTTTATTATGACATACATACAATAAATAATTAAAAATTACAGTTTTAATTAATTTATATGATAATAAAAATCTATTTAAAATTAGTTTTAATAAATAAATTAAATAATAATTTAGTATAATTGTTAATTTTATTTTCTATAGTATGTAATATATGCAAATAAAAATTATATGTAATTCTTTATTATTAAATTATTTATTGTTATAATTCTTTGTTTTTAGTTAATAAAGAAATCTTTAAAAAAAGTGACAAATGAATTGATCTAATAGTAATCTAATACTATTATCTTGTTATTATAATATTTTATATAGTAATCTTTACTCAATGTTTTATTAATTTTGAAATCAAGATTAGAGTTCAGAACTCAATTTGACTATTTGAACTAAACTAATTAACTTGAAAAAAGTTATACTATTGCTAATTCTAAAATTGTTCAAAGTGTAATGCAATAATGAATTTAATTATTTTAGAACTTTTAGAAATTTGATAAAAAAATAAAGAATAATCTGTAAACCTATCTGAACTT
>CAJVQA010005934.1:0-15490 GCA_910591915.1 Cetraspora pellucida
GGATTATATCCATCACAATTGAATCCAACATAAATAATTTAATTTGTGATTGATCACAGGCGAGAGGGATTCACTTTAGATCGGGCACTGTCTTTGATGATCGTCGGATGAAACCGGTTATAATAAAACCGATTAATCGATTAAAGGCGGTTATAATAAAACCGATTAATTGGATTAATAACCCAGTTGTAATTTATAACCGGTTATACCCGGCTATAAATTCGATTACGATAACCAGTTCCAATCTCTAGTTCCGATTAATTAATTCTTTTTTGCTATCTCCACGAATATCGATATTTGAATTTTTAATATCACATATCAGAGGTTAACAAAACCAGTTACTTTTCACCCGGTATACTCGGGGGTTTTTTTATTATTTTTTCAATGAATTAATAACGATGTTTTTTTTGATCTAAAACGTGTACTGTAAAACTATCTTGCCCAACATTTTAAGGCATATATATTCCTTGCATTGTTATCATTTTTTTGAAACAATTAATTGGTTATTTAACAAAAGTCATTTTATCGACCTGGCCCTAAACCTATGCTTTTAAAACCAAATGATTTTTCACATAGGCCCTTTTAGCTCTTTTCATTACTGCATTAGTATACTATATTTATCCTAATGTAGCTTTATTTGGGGGTCCGTTAAGTCATATAATGATCTACATGCTGCATAAATTGTATTCTTGAATAAAATCTGTGCCACGATTTGTCGATCATTGTGGCGCAAAACCCAGATCCACAAATCAGATTTCAAGAAAAGGTGTAACGTAACACGATCAGGAAATTTCAAAAAATCGCAAGAATAAGGAATTAGAGTTTGGAACCGGTTTTTTTTTTCTTATGTTAAATCCGATTAAAACCGGTTCCAACCACTATAAGGAATAACCATCTTTAATGCTTTAAAGTTTTGAGCGATTTTACTATGTAATCGCTTAATCTCTAACCTTATTCTAAACGCTAACCTTAACATTAATGACAATTTAACAAGTTTAACGTTATCGTTATTATTATTTTCCGGAGTTTAAATCCCTACCGCTACAGTAATTAATTCTGGTCAAATCATAATTGATTTTATTGCCTTTTTAGTATAATTAGACATACTTGGCAGAAAGATGAAACAATTAAGGTAACCTGAGTCAATTCAAAATGCTTGGCGTACACCATATACTTAAGTAAAACGTTTGCCAAGGAATAACTATAATTAGGAACCACACCATTTTTTTTTTTTAGAATTCTTGGCTAATATCAAATATATATATCATTACGATTTGAACTTCACAACGATAAAGTTTCTCACATTCTTTATTACCAAAAGAAGCCTTACACTAGCTTTGATTATATTTTTATAAACCGCTGACAGTTAAATTTTCTTTATTACCAAACTTTTTAAGTTTTTGACAATGTCATTGACGCCACCACCTTCTGCTAAAAACGAAGAAATGGTTTGTCTGTGGAAACAATGCAAACGCAAATTTGAAGATCCTGAATTACTTTACCAACATTTGGCGAACGATCACGTTGGAAGAAAATCTACTGGAAATCTATGCCTTAAATGTCATTGGGACAAATGTGAAGCTCAAACAAGCAAGAGAGATCATATTACTAGTCATTTGAGAGTTCACGTACCATTGAAACCACATGTTTGTCCTATAAAGGTAAGTGAGTAATCTATTAGTTTCGATGAATGTTTTCCTAAATTGTTAAACTACATGTACCTTACTCATTTATAGGATTGTAAAAAGGCCTTCAAACGACCTCAAGATTTAAAAAAGCATGAAAAAATTCATTCTGAGGATCACCGAGCTGCAATTTCAGGAAAAAATAACAGACATTCTAAAACTATTCAACCGCCCACTCCTCCACAAATTCCAATCGACGATTCTTTAACTTCTTATACTTCATATACTTCTTCTCCGCAACAGTTACCTCCCTCACCGGAAAGTGAAACTTCTGACTTAGGTGAGATTTAGTTCCATGCAATGCATGTTAACGCTAATATATTAATTTATAACAAATTAAATATTATTATATATTATTATCGTTTAGTTTGCAAATATCAACAATTACCTGGACAAGAAATTCTTGATTATCCAGACTTTGGTCAAAATACACTTAATACACTTTATTTAGACAATTATGATTTCAATAACAATCTCCCATTATCTACGACTAATATTACTAAACATAGCCATAAGCGTAGTGTAGACGTTATGGATGATTTCATTCAGGATGTTAAAAGAAATAAAATAGAGCCACAGTATAGTGATGGTACGTTCATTTTATTATTTATCATCTTTAAAATCTATTATATCTTTAAATTTTTATTATTATAGATTTAAGAAATAAATTAGAAGATTTAAACCAAGCTCTTAATGGAGATATTAATCCATTCAATTTTGTGAAGAACGATTTGGTCATGGTCAATGATTTCATGAAGCAAGTTTTAACAGAAATTGAATTCAGTGAGATGGCGAACAGTGAATTCAATCTTGGTTCAGGATTGGTAGACTCTAATATTTATCCAAATTCTGTGCCTTTCCTTCAAACGGAAGACAATGGCAGTCTTTACCCAAATGTTGGAAATATTAGCGTACTACGTAGTAATGATAATTCAATTGTAGAACAGAGCGCTTTAAATTATGTGAATTCTTTTGATATTTCAAATCCTCTTCCAATTGAAACTGCACTTGTATATCCCGCCCTCACACCATCTGTGTATGGTATTACGCAACCATATATAATAGCACCTCAGAACGTCCAAATATTTCTCAATAATCCTAATCCTAATGGGTTTAACCCCGTTTTACTAGAAGAGAATAATGCACAATCAGGTCTAATTAAATCCGAGAAAAAACCTCCAACAAAGAAGCAAGCACATGTTGACGAGCAATCTGATGACATGAATGATTTAAAGAAACGCTTTGATGATTTGAATTTAGGTACATCACGTCCGAGGAATGAGCAGGTTAACAAAACTTTACGAAAAAATAATGCAGTACTCGTTGCCGTTATTTATAACAAAGTCAATCAATTGATTGAGCAGCTGGACGCACGTCCGAAGTCTGTGACAGGTCTAGTAGATTGTGCCAAATTAGTTGCCTAACTATATCCCTAGCGTCGGACCAAACTGTGATGCATAAACAGTTGCCTAACTATATCCCTAGCGTCGGACCAAACTATGATGCATAAACTATGTCAATTCAAGTACCAAGACTATAAATTTTTTATGCTAAATTAAAATGCGTAGAATGATATTTTAGTTAAGCTTATTCAAGTAAATACATAATTATATTAATATATAAGGAAAAGGGCGAAGAAGTAAGAATCACGAATGTTATAAATTAACAGTAATTTTATGAGTTTTACGATTATAATGTAAAAATAAATCGATCTTTCAATTCGGCCAGTTATTTAATATATTTATTCTTGAAAGTACTAGAGTTACCACATTAAGATTGACTTTGCCACGCTTTGTGGTAATGACATTCTTGTCATTTAGATTAAGACCAATAAGAAAATTTACTACGTACATAAAATCATGTTACTGTGTAAAATAAAATTATTTTAGTAAGTTTTTTCATATCGGGAATTATAAATCAGAGGCCTATCGGGTTTCTCATACACATATCGGGAACTTGAATTTTGGCATAAAAATATGTGACTATCAAAATGACCAATGGTATAATCGGTAAATCTATATTGTTATGATATCAGACACCCGATATATCACATGTAAAATTATTAATATAAGATCAAGTGATTAATGCGTCAAAATTTTATATGTAAGGAATGTTTTTTTTTAATTTATATAATAATAAAAAGGTTGTCGGTATAATTTCTGGGTATCATTTTGCAAATTCTCTAGCATTTGAAGCTTCTTTTTATAAAATTTTAATGATGGTTAAAAATAAAATGAAAAAGAATGTGGGTTCCAAAGTTGGCCAATTTTTCTACAATTTTATGAAAATTTCAAAACTTGAGATTTATTTTTTACCTTTTTCTTAATAGTTAAGTTAGTATTTAGGGTTAGTTTTGATAATAAAAAAGTATAAATGGATTTTGGTAAGGTTTATATTTTTAAATTAAGCTTCAATTACAACAATTATTAATTTTAAAATACGTATAGGTTATATCATTATTTCTGATATATTATATTTTATAAAATAATTTAAAAAGCTTATTAATAATATTAAATATAATGAACGTTATTTTATATTTTACTTTTAGAATTATATATACTATAATATTAAATTTTAAAAACAAATTTACTATATGTATATTAATTAAATATTTTCTCTTATCAATTTACAAATTTATAAAAAATATTTAAATTATTTAGTTTTTAATTTATAATTTTTTTATTAGTTTGGCATAATTGAGCTGTCGATGTATGTGTGAGATGTGTTGCTGTATTTGAATATTTGTGACGGTTCATAAACTATAGATCTGATGATGAAATAGTGTTGAGTTAGATACTGTTCATATAAGATCAGCTTTGTGTTTTACTATTGTTGTATAATAGTTTGTGATCACTTTATATAGTTGTGTAGGCAAATAAGTGTTTTGAATTCTGTATGCTATTTATGTTAATATAACAGTATTAATGATGTATATAATCTGTTTTTCTGTTATATTTGCATTTTTAATTCTCTTTATAGCATTGTTAGTTTCTTTTTTGATAATTTTGTAAATTGGCTTATGATTCTTATAGGTGTTGTACTGACATCCAAGAAAGTGAAAGATCTTCTTTGGTTGTATTGACTCAATTGTTGTATTATTATACATTATGTTTGGATTGTTAGTTGTTGAATTAATTAATACAAGCACAAATTTGTTTGAATTTACTTTTATGTTTATAAGTAAAAAGAATGAACTTGCAGTTTTGAGAATTGATTGTGGTTTTTGTTTGGATTAAGTTATCCATATAGTGTCATTCATGTAGGCTAATGCTGGTATGTTTGTCTGCAGGTTTTTTATTTTATCTTACTCATTATATGTTGTATTGAGTAAATAGTCTTTTGTATTATTATATATAGTTGTAAACAATAGATTATAATAAATATATCACAAAAGTAATGCTATTGTTTCATCTTGGTCTATTCTGTTTTCAACATTATATGATTTTGTTAACCTAAAATTTGTTATTATGTAGTTTGCCTTATCAGTAAAAATGTTTGTAATCAGATTTGTTATAACTTTTAATAAATTTATTTTTTCTAGTATTTTTTAAATAATAGAATGTAAATTGTATTATAGGTCTTGAACATATTTTGGCTAAGTAATCATAGTTCTTTATTTTGGATTTGTGTGTTTTTTAAAATATATGCTATTGTAATGATTAGTGTTTATGTTGATATGTTAAGAATTACAATGTGATTACTAGAATGTAGAATTAGATATTTATTAAATAATTTATATATTTGTAACAACATGTTACATATAACAACCTCGGATTAGCCAATAGTAGTTAGAGTTAGAGTTTGGGTTACACAAAGTTTTAGTTATTTTTATTGGTCATACTAATTGAGTTGTTACAAATAAGCACGTAACAAGTTGTTACAATTAGATTCGTCCTTTATTAAAAATTATATTTAGTCTTTTTGTTATTGTTTTAGTAAAGATTTTCTATGTATATTTAATTAATATAATTGGATATGTTTTATTAAGTTTTTCAAAGAATTTTTTATTTTTTGATATTAAGTAGATATTGCTTTGTTTTTACATTTTGAAGATTATATTAAGTATAAGACATGTATTAAAGATTTTTAGTAATAAATTTAAGGTATAGCTATCTAAATGTTTTAGCATTTTATTGGATATTTGTTGTAGCCTAGTGACTTTTTCATTTGGTAATTTTTGTAGATTAATTTGTAGTTTTTGTACTGTTATAAGGTCTGACATTATATTGTATCATGACTTATTTATTTTCTTTTGTGATAGATATTGTTTTTGTCATTCTTTCTAGTAGTTGTTATTTGTAAAATTGCTTTTTATCCATTCTTCAAAATATTTTTTAATTTCTTTTTTAATTTCTTGTAGTTCAGTTATAACTTTGTTAGAGTGTATGATATTGTTAAGTACTAAGTTAGTTTGTCTTTGTAATATACTGGTTATTATTTTTGTGATATTAGTTGTAAAGTTGTTGTATTATTTAATTATATTGTTTTTAATTTTTTGCTTATAAATAATTTTGTTTTTTATTTTTCAGACTTGATAAATTGCTTTCTGTTGCTTTTGTTTAGTTCTTCTTCTGTACTGATTGTTTGAGAAAGTTTATTTTTTTGTTGTTTTAAATGCTTGTTAATGTTATTTTTAAATTTTATCTAATTATTAGGTTTTATTTGTTATATTAAAATATTGATCTTTTTTTTAACTTAGGTCTGTATTTCTTAATATTTATATTAGGTTGCCATGTTATTAAAATTATTTTATAATTACTGTTTGTTATAAGCTCTGCACTAATTATTTCAGATTGAGTTATATTTAGTAGCAATATGCTAAATATCCATATATTATCTATTTGGCTTTGTAGTAGTCCTCTTATTTAGATAGATGATTTTGTATTGAAATATTTTAGAAGACTGTTCATAACTTGAATTTGCATTGCTATAAACAATTGTATTGTAAGCTGAGTTTTGTATTTTTGTCTATCATAGTTGAAGTCACCAAGAACTATAGTACTGTAGTTATATGTATAGCTGTAAGTAGTCCATGTAGCAATTTCTTGTTATATGCTTTGGTTTAGCTTTTTGTTGTTAGAGAGTAAATAAACAGATATTACTTTAATTTTGTAAAAAGAAAAAGTTAATTGCAATTGCTATGTCTAATAGTGTTTGAATATTATATATGTATAATTGAAAAAACTTAAATACTGTTATTAATGTATTTATGCTTGATTCTTGTTTTTTTGCTACTTCACTAGTACTGTTTGATGTATATATATCATAATAGAGGTTTAATAGTTTGAATTTTGTATAAGTTGATTTTGTAAGCTTTGTTTCAGTTATGTTGACTATATTATAGTTATTTTCATAACAGAATTCTAACTATGTTTGCATCTTTAGTTTGTTATTTGTATCTTGAATATTGTGTATTAAGATTTTTTATATTTTTTAATATGTTGTAATTGTTTTGATATTTAGTTGATATTTTGTTTAGGTTATTTATTTTTGTTGTATTTAGTTGTATTAGCATTAAATTTATATAAAAATATTTTAGTTTGGTTCTAGGAGTGGTGATAATTGTAATAAATAATTGGATATTGTTTCAATATGAAAGTGCTCTCATAGGATTGTCAGAGTGTTTGTAATATCTTTTTGTTAATTTATTGGTATATTAATATATATGGAATTTGTAATCTTTTCTAGCTTTTTTTGCAGTTTTATTAGGATCTGAAGAATGTTAGGCTTGCTTTGTATATTCGTAATTATTATTTCAGATTGTGTTTGTTTGTTTGTTGATTTATCTAGATCCATATTATTGAAATTCTATAAAAGTAATAAATTCCTTTCAGTAGTCTTGCTGTTATTACTAGCTCTTTAGATATTGTTATTGGAAGTGTTAGGTTGTATTGTGTTATTTTTTGTAGGTTCTCTGATAGATCTAATTTGTCTGTTGGGTTTGCTGTCATAATATAGAGGTAGTAAAAGTGAAAACTTGTATTATGGTCTAATTTGTTAAATAAACTTTTTGCTTATATTTTGTCTATTATTAGATATATGAACTTATTAGTTGTTCAGATTTTATTAGTTTCTCTTAGCAATTATAGCTTTTATCAGAAAATTTTTTAGATAGATACTAATCAATATATATCAAATAATCAATATTAATTAATTAGAATATAACAATATATATTGGCAAGGTAGTTATATATTAATATATATCAAAATCAATATATATTAATAAACTGATATATATCAAAATTTGAATATAAATCGATTATTGGTCATCTTATTAAGCATAATATACCAACTTGATACATTTGAATTAAAATATAATTACACAAAATTTTATATATTAATTTGCAATTAAATAAATATATTTAATATTTGAAGATTTATAGAATATATTTATTAAAAAAAATTTTTTTTTGATATATTTCTAAATTAACCAATCATAATTAAGTATTTTTTTGTACTACTATGCAAGTACCTTGGTATAACATTTATGTACAAACCTGCAAAATGTCAATTATAATTATTATATAAAAAAAAAGTTATAAAAAAGAAAATAACCTATTTAAATTAGTTTATTATATAAAAAATTAATAATTTTATATAGTAAAATTAATAATACTTATATATAAAGAAGTAAATAATTATAAAATATTTTTATTCTAGACATAAATAAACTAAAAGAAAAAGAGATCAAAAAGAGTGAGAAGTTAAAGCAGAAAGATGAGCTAACAGAAAAAAAGAAGAATAAAGAAGAATTTAAAAGACCAGAAAACAATTTGTTCAACTAAGAAAAAGAAAACATAGACAAAGAGAATAAAGAAAACACAGTAGCATTAACAGTATAGGACCTGCCAAAGGAGATGACAAAATATAAAATCAAGTACCTAGTAAGGAAGATAGGTAAAGTACTAAAATGCAGAATTTGAAGAAGCATATACAAAACAATAGCAGTAATAAAAGTAAAGAAAGAAGAAGAACAAGCATTCCCATAGGTAATTCTCTTAAGAAACAAAAAGTTAGCAAGAATAACAATAGATGAAGAAGAAGAGAAAAAGAAAGAAGAAAAAAATCAATTTATAGCAAGACTAATAGAAATACCAAAGAGAATTTTGGAACTAATTCTACTATGAAAACTCAAAACCAGAAAGGCAATAGCAGTATATATTCTACCAAACAGATAGGGAAGACTGAGAAATTATGTAGTAGTATTATTTAAAAGTTAAAAAGATATAAATATAACTACTAAAAAATGGTTTGGTATAATAAAATCTATGTTCTACAAAGTCAAACCAAAAAAATTAGATGAACAACTTTATAAAAGCAGCAATAAGGTACAAAAGATACAAAAGAAAGAAGAAATAGAAGACCTCAACTTGGGAGAACAGTATACAAATTCAGAAAAGTATATAAAGAGGAATAAATATAGCACATAACTGAATAATAGAAGAAATAAACAAGAAAATAGAAGCCATCAGAACAAAAGAAATGAAAAAGAAAATTCAGTAAGTATAGACCAAAAAGAAAAAAGGCCAAAAAAAGAAATTGGAAATATAAAAAAGACATAGGAGCAGACATCAAATATGGAAAACATATTAGGCCAAATACTAGAAAGACTAGAAAAATTGGAGATAACTGGAGAAAGAGCATGGAAGACCCAACAAGATCACTCCTAAAGATGCTATAGTTGAATTAACAAGAACAGATAAAGAAGTTGAAAATTTTTTGCAAAAAAAAAGAAAAATTTTTGAAAAAAAATATTATCTTCTCATCTAAAAGAAAAAAATACAGAAAAGAAAAAGAAAGAGCAGTTAACACAGAAGTATTGCAAAACTAGTTAAAAGAGAAGTAGGAAGAAGAAAAAAAAGAGATAAAAGTAGCATATTATAACATTAATGGACTAAAAACCAAGGTTAGAAACTTGAAAATCTGCTTAGCTAGGCAGAAGAAGAAGAAATTACAATATTGGAAATTACTGAAATGAATCTTACAGAAAGAGAAGAAAAATTTTATTACACAAAACAACAAAAAGATATATTAATTATTAGAGTAGTACAGCAGAAGACAAGAAAAAGTGATTAGGTATAAGGGTGTTAATAGAAGAACAATGGGCAAAACATGTAGGCAAGATCAAAAAGATAAATGAATATATAATAGAAATTATACTATATTTTAAACAAATAAAATTAATAGTAATAGGGGTCTATATACCACCAAGCAACAAAGAAGTAGGAAGAAACATTCAACAAAAAATAATAAAAATTATTACAAAGAAGAACAGATGAACACAAATAATGATTATGGAAGACTTTAATCATACAATAAACAATGTTCTAGATAGGCTAAACCCACAAGCTGCAAACTATAAAAGATTACTATTATTTAGTTGAATAAAGAGACAAGACTTCAATAATATATACAGAGAAATGCATCTAACTAAACAAAGATACACATAGTCAAACTCAGAAACAGTAACAAAAATTGACTATATAAAGGTATCAGAAGGACTGACTTTAGATTTACAAAGAGCAGAAATCAAGAACATAGAAGAAATCACTAAAAATGATTACAAAATAGTAATAGCAAAAATATAGATAAGACATATAATCGCAAAAAATAGCAAGATAGAAGTCAAAAAAAAGAACCAATTAAGAATAATATATCTCTATAATAAAGCAAAAAAAAAAAAGTAGAAGAGTTATGCACAAGAGTTACAGAAGTAATTAGAGATAAGAAAAACTTTAAAAAACATATAAAAAGAAGAACAAGAAGAGAAAAAGAATATATAAAAAATTAATGAAATATGGAATATAATAGAGAAGGCAATTATAATAGTAGCAAATAGACATATACCAAATAAGAAGGTTTACAACATTATAATAAACAGAAGATGCAGTCAAAAAGATTAATAGTAAGGAAAAATCATTGTTGAGTTTCAAAGACTAGTCAAGTATGTAAAAACAAAAAGAGAACAGAAAGTGATAAAAGCAAATAAAAGTGAAGTAAATAGAAACCTCAAGATGCTTAGCAAAAAAATGGGTGCAAGATTACCAAAAATCAAAAGACAATAGTCTGATGCTTGAATAGAGGATATAAAAGGCTAACAGAAAAACTTGCAAGAGAAAAGAAAAAAAGAATAGGAACAGAAACAAAGAAAACAAATAGAAAATAATATAAACAAAAGACGTGAAATAATTAAAATTGGTTAAGAGAAAATGATTGCTAGTCTTTTAAACAAGTCATACAAGAAAGTAACACTTGACAGAATAATCAAACAAACAGAAGAAGAAACTAGACTAGTAATAGATGCAGAACTGGTTAAAAAAGCAACAGTAGAATATTATAAGAAACAGCTTAGAAAAAGAAATACAAAATTATAAAAGATGTCAAAAAGTTGGAAAGAAATCTATAAATCACAAGACTATATTAAAGAAGAATGGTATAAGAAAATTGAAAAAAAAATTGAAAAAGAGAAATAAGATAGAATAATTAGAGAACTCAAGACAGGAACAGCTTCAGAAATATTAGAAATAAGTTATATCTTAATCAAATAAGCAGGAAGAAAACTTAAGAGTTTTTAAAGCCTATGTAAATTTGTACTTGAAATAAAAGAGATACCAATAAAATGAAAAATAGAACATGTATATTTAATACTAAAAAACAGAATAGAGATACAGTTTGAACAATATTTACCCAATAGCTCTAATTGAAATATTTAGAAAGGTTGTAATAAAGTTAATAATGAAAAGACTTAGCAAAATATTTATAGAGAGAGAAATACTTAAAGGACCAAACTATGCAGGCCTGCTAGAAAACTTGATAGAACAACCACAATATGTCTTAAACATAATAGAAGAAGTAAAAGAAAAGAATAAAAAGGTGTGAATACTCTTGCAAGATATGAAAAAGGCATTTGACTCAGTTTTACTCAAAAGTTTTAAGCTGTTCTACAAAGAGTCAAAATATCTAAAATAATGATTAAATACATCTTAAACCTTTTTTATAAAAGACAATTTAAAATAATTATAGCACATAGTCTAACAGAAGAAATAACAGCAGAAGATGGAATAGATCAAGATGAAGTGATATCATCACTAATATGGCACCTTTTCTATAACCTACTATTAGAAAAGATACAGAAAGATAAAAGGCTAGGCTATATAGTAGAACAAGAATTTAAAAGGGAATACACTATAACAATACTACAAGCCATCACCAAGCAGCAATTGCATATACAGATAACACAACATGGATTGCAAAAAGTAAAGAACAACTTCTAAAGATCTTAAAGATGGCAGAAGACTTCTTTAAAATGAATAATATTGAAGTAAATAGATCTAAATCAAAACTGATAATAATGAATAGAAAAGTTAAGAAAGATAAAGAGAAATAAATTTCAGAAGAAGCATGATAACAGAAGAGCCAAGAAACAAAATAGTATGTTTATTAGGAATCTGACTAAACAACAGAATGTGAAAAGTTTTAGTAAAGAAGGAAGCAAAAGGAATAATAAGTTAAACAATAAGAAACCTTAAATATATATAAACAATATGATAATAATATTAAAATTAAGCTACATGTTACAATTAACAAAGATATCAGAAAAAGAGATAAATAAAATACACCAACCAATAATATGCATGGCAAAACAAAAAAGTTGCTTACCAAGAATATTAAAAAACTGTATAATAGAATACAAAGATCTTAGTAGTTGTAGAATCCTGCAACAAGAACTAATAATGAAACAAATAAGAAGCTTAATAGTAAGACTAAACAGAAAAGATGAACTAGGGCAGCTAACAAAACTAAGAATAATGAGGATTGTCAAAGAGCAAGTTTAATAAAAGATATATAAAAAGTAGAAAAATTGTCAGAATATAAGTTATATTGGAAGAACAATCTAGTCTGCTTGATGATAGCTAAAGCTAAAGAGTTAGAAATAAATATAAACATAGAAAGCAAATTATAAACAACAAATAGCTATGATTTCAGAATAATTGAACTAGTAAAACCACAACTATAGAAAAGAAGCAGACCCAAAATAAGTAAAGCAGGACTCATATATCTAAATTAATTACTTAATACAAAAAAAAAAACTAATAACATGACAGCAATTCAAAGTCTACCAGAATCAGTCAAACAAAGGCAAAAAGGCAGAGTGATTCAAAATAATAGAGACAAAACTGCTTAACAGAACTGAAAGCAGAGAAGTTAAGAACCAATTCAAAACAGGCAGATATAACATGCAGACAATAAAGATCAAGTGGAGAACTTTGTCAAATAACAGGAAAAAAAAAGAATAGATAATATATAGTGCAATAGAGAATAGACAAATGAGAAAAATAGTCAAAAAAAAGAAGAAGAAGCTACTAATAGAACATTGGCAAATGCATAATATAGAAAATAACTTAACAAAAAAATTGACAAATGTAATAAATGTTAAAAAAAAGAAGAAGAAATAGAAAAAAATAGATATCAATATTGAATAAGAATTAACAATAATATAAACACAGTTCTAGATGTACTAATAAGAAAGAACAATAATATAATCAAGACAGCTACCAACCAATTAATAAGGTATACAAAAATAGAGAAACTGAGAAAAAATGAACAAAAACTAATAAGCTAAAAATGTTAGAAGGCCTAGAAATAGAATTAATTAGGAAACAAAAAGCAAAAGAGAATATTAGCCAAGAGCTAGTAGAGATCTTAAGAAGAAATATATTTAGAGACAAAAACAAATACACAATATATACAGATAATACAGCAAATAAAAGAAACAAAGAAGAAGCAATAGACAAAAACATAGATAAAGGTTAGGTACAAATAGCTGAAACACAAAATTAGTCAGAAGAAGAGATAGCATTAGGAGTAAAAGAATGGCCTACATCTACTACAGCTAAGGTGTTAGCAATATAGATGGCAATCTTAACAATACCAAAAGAGAAAAAATTAGTAATATTTACAAATAACAATGCAGTAATTAGGAACATTAGTAAAGGATTAGCATATATAGATAGAAATGAAGTTCTTAAAAAGAAAAATACACTATAGGTATTGAAGATAATAGATATAATAAAAACAAAAAACATACATATAGAGTAGGTCAAAGTAAAAAGTTATAATAAAAATAAATGAAATAATAAAGCTAATAGCCTTGTGAAAAAGAGAACCTTAAGTAGAAAAATAATTTTTTCAAAAGAAGTCAGTCATGAAGAGATAGAGTACTGCCTAAAGTAAAAAAACAAGTGAATAAACATACCTGCAAGATTTCTATATAAAATAGTAACAAATGCCAAACAGAGAGTAGAGTAAAAAAAAACAATAGTAATCAAGAATATAAAGCCAAAAGCAGAAGTAATGATATACAATTGGACATAATTTTAAAGAAGGCTAAATTCATCTAAAGGAGTATACTGTCTGACAAGAAGAAGTGCTTTTATGAAATATATATTGAACAAGCTTTTGACATTGAAAGAACTTAATAAAAGAAGTCAGATATATATACAATAGCAAAATGCCAAGTTTGCCAAAATAAAGTTAAAAAAATATACAAACATTTGGCATCATGCAAGGGACAAGCAAATCTATAGAAAAGGATACAGAAAGTATCTATCACAATGGCATAGAAAAGTTTAAAAGAAGAAGAAATTATACAAGTTCCACCTTAAGTATTATATACAGCACTTTTTGAACAAACAGAGTGAGAAGAAATAGAAATAAAAAAAGCACTATTCAAAGACCTAATTCCAAGGACAATGCAAGACAGATTATCTCAAATCTTAAGTACAGAAAAAAGACAACAGTTTGCAAACATAGTAGCAAAAACAACATGGAATACATTCTATAAACAAGTCTGAAGAATCTACTGTGAAAAGGTCAACACATGGGAAAAAAAAAGAGGAATAATAAGTAGAGAAAAAAAAAGAAGACTAAAGAAAAAAGAAAAGTCAAGTATAAAGAGAAAAAAAAGGCTAATCATCAAGCAATAGAAGAAAGAAAAAAGAAAAAAAAAAAAAAAAAGAGTGAATAAAAAAAAAAGTTAGAAAAACAATTAACAAGCTTGTTATAAAAGAAAGAAGACCCTTTTATTATAGACTTTAAATAGTTAGACAAACAGCTTACCTTTGCTAGAAGTAATGTGGCAGATTGCACTTAGATGCTACTAGAGTAGCCAGATAATGCTAGGCTTAGTTATTAGGTAAATTTATATAATTACAGTAGTAGTTTCAAAAATCTTAATAAAGCACTAGCATGACTACTTAAAAAAAAATATATATATTTTTAAAATTTAAAAATTTTATTTATATTTATATATATAAAATAAACATTTTAACTTATATTTTATATTTATATTATTAAAAATATGTTAATTATTAATTTATAAACTTGCTATATAATGTAACAATTAGAAACTAATCAATGATGCATTAAACCTAAAAGAGATCGATTGCATAATTGTTTAGCAAACGTACATAGCATAATTAGTAGATTTAGCAGAAACTGCATATACAATAGATTTAGAATAACTAGCATATTTAGCAGATATGTAAATAATATATAAAGCACAAAGCATTTGTAAAGAGAAACATAATCCATATATACTCTAATAAAGCATATACTCTGCCAAATTCACATCCTCTTTTGTAGTAGTATTGTTTAACATTATGCAAGCTGACCCAGGATACCCTATGAATAGGGATTTTTAAGCGAGCAATTATTCAGAGTATTAAAATAAGTATATTTTATATAAAAAATCATTATATTTTTTATATTTACAAGTACTTATTTATAAATTATTCTAATAAAAA
>CAJVQA010005935.1:0-15489 GCA_910591915.1 Cetraspora pellucida
ACCTAACATAAGAAGGCCGCGATGATTAGGGGGCTGAGGATAATAATAGAACAAAGGAATCCCCGATTAGGAATAGTTCTGGTGAAATTCCGGGGTAATAGGAACACAAATAATTAGTACATAGATAGTACTGTAAAAATGTATAAATAAAAATGTAAAAATGTAGGCGGGGTCCTGATAGAAGGTCCCGTGAACTTAAAAATTGAACTAATAAAACAGCTGCCAACTGCAGCCCACTAGCGACCAGGCAGTGGGAATAAAAAAAAAAAAAAGTTGTTTTTTAAAGATTAAATATTTAGAATGCTGGGATAAAATTAATTTTAATAACTGGCCTTTATTACTAATTGTATAAGACTATATAATATTAGGATTGGCTAAGATTATTAAGCCAAGATGGATAAAAAGTTGAATAATTTTAAAGTTTAATAAGTATCTGTTAGAACCATCAATAATTGATTTAAAATGATGTAAAATATTAATAAGGATCATGAGTTATTTTGTAGTTGTTGAAGTCTAATTCAAGTTGTAATATCAAGAAGATCAAAGTTGTTGATTTATTAAAGATAATTAAAGATATAATGCTAGAGTTAAATGTTCCATATATTATAAATATTATATAAATATAGTTTAAGCATTATGCTATTTAGTATAGATCTAGAAAGATAAGACTTGTGTTTTGCTACAGTAGGGTATTTGAATAAGATTTGGTTACATATAGTATAAGAAAGAATAATGTTATATAATTGATATTTCAAAGTTAGAATAATTACTATATTGATAATATAAGCAATTTGTTTGTTAGTAATTTTTTTTGTGCTAGTGATATTGATAAGATTATAAGCCTCTTCTTTTATTAGTTTGATAGCTTGGAATTGTTTGTTATTAAGTGTAAACCATATTCAAGAAACTTGAAAGGTTGATTTTTAGAAATAGAATAAATTAAAGATTCAGAAAACCATATAGAAGTAGTAGAAAAGTTTGTAGCTAAAATAGACTTTATTAAGTTAATTTGGATATTGACTATTTGATAGAAGGATGTAGCAGTTTTAGTTATTAAATTAAGTTTTTCTTTGGACTTTGCAATTTAGAGAGTGTTATTTATATAAGCTAAAACTAATACAGATTTTTTTAAAGTTTGGGTTTGAGATAAGTGTAAGTTGGTTTTCCAAGATGCAAATAAAAAATAACCTGAAAATTATAAAACAATTTTTATAAATTAGAGAATTATAATAGATTCTCCAGAATAATAAAGTTATAGTTTCTCCTTGATTTATATCATTTTTAACTAAATAAAAGTTAGTAAGACCAAAATTAGATATAACCTGGTTTTGGTGAACAGTAAGAAGGTTAATAAGTATGTTAATGAGAGTTTAAGGCATTGATACCTGTTTAAGAGACTTTGTAAAAAGTTTTAAATTAACAGAATCATATGCTTTGCTCATATCCTAAGACAGAAGCCATAATTGTTTGTTATTGCAACTAGCATCTTCAATAATATTGTTAAGTATATGTATAAGAATAGATATGCTGTTGCTAAGTAAAGCAATATAGTTGTAAGGTAACAAAATAGAATGTTGTATAAGCATTAAATTAAGATGATTAGTAAGAAGTTTTGTGTATAGTTTTTTAATATGTTCAACAAGGCTGATGGGTCTTGTATTATAAAAGTTTTTATTAAAAATAGGGTTTTAAAATATTAAAAAGATGTAACCTTCTTTTCATTGCTTAGATATGTGAGAAGTTTGAATATATCAATTAAAAAGAGCAATTATTGCTTGAAAAAAAGTAGAACCAGCCTGTTTAAGCATTTTAGAGCTAGTTTCAAATAGTTTACATACTTTGTTATTAGAAAGTTGATTAAAAGTTCTAGTAATTTCATAAAGTAAAAATTCAGCCAAGGCTAAATTATAATAGTCTGAACTAATAATAGCTTTTGGTTCATATTTCTCTGACCAGTTAGTATTAAATTCATTATTATTAATAGGTCTGTAGATGGTTTAGTTGTTAAAATGTTGTTAAATATGTTCTTTAATTAGTTTAGAATCTGTGATGATATTATTTAATGTTTTTATATTATTAAATTTTACTAAATTCTTGTAATGGTTGAGTATGTTGTTAATTATAAGTTTGGGATTGGTTTGGAGTTTAGAGCATCTAAGATTAATATGCTGATTTATTTATTTTTGAATTTGTTTAATGTTTTCTATATTTCAGGCATAGTAAAGAGCTTGCTATTTAGTATTAGTATTAGTAATCCAGCTTGATATAAGCTTATAAGAGTTAGATATAAAAGATATATTAAGATGATATGTTAAGTTAAGATAGTATGTAGTAGAATTAAAATATATAGATATAGATAATAAGTTAGTTAAGAAAGCTTTAACTTGTTTAATAATATTATTGAGTTTTTTAAGATTTAGATAAAATAAAATAGCTTTAGCTAAAAATAAGTGTTAAAAGTTGCAAATTGTTATTTTTTTTGTTAGAAATATATTTAGTAGCAGCATTAATAATATTAGTTTGGATTTTATGCCAGATAGTTTCAAAAGATTCAGAGGTTTAAGTAGAAAGATGTGTTTTGTTTATAGTAAGATTAAGAGAAATTTGGTTAGCAAAGATCTCTTATTGCTCTTTGTTCATTGCTTTGTAATTAAAAGTTCTGCATTTGGTTCTAGTTAAATGTCTGTTTTTGTCTATAAGAGTATGATAAAATGTTTAAGAGCATATAAGAATTTTGTAATCACTTTAAATACAGTTTTCTGCATCATCTAAGTAAAATAAATTGAGGTATTTGAGTAAAGAAAGGTAGGCCCAAATATAGTCAATAGTACTGTGATGTCTACTGCTATGCCATGTATGAAAGGAAGTATTCATATAATTTGCTAGATCATAAATATTATTATATTATAGAAATTGCAGTAGTTTGTATTTGATAGATAAGAAGGCAGAGTTGTTAGATAGTACATTAAAGTTATCTAGTATTATAAGTAAGATGTTTCGATTAGTAGCTTCTTGGATCTATTGAATTATAGTATTTTGAATTTGAAGTTTTAATTGCGAGTTTTTACATAGTAGATATATAAAGATAATTCAAAATTTGTGATCATATTTGAAGAAGAGGTCTATAGCAATAGTATAGCCAGAAAGAATAAAAATATTGTGTATATAAGGTGTGGTGTTTATGAATTATAAGTGCAGTTTCTGCTTTGAAACTATTAGTATATGACTAATAATAGAAGTAGTGTTTTGAGTTATGAAATTTAGTAATAGTATTATCTTCTACTATATTAGTTTCTGTGATATTAATAATGTTTAAAAAATAAATAAAAAATAAATAATTCTCTTAAACTTACTGTTTGAGATTTTCATTGTATTCTCAAACATTGTGAGTGCAGATTGTGAGATTTAAAAGTGAGGTATTAGGGTTTCTGAGTTATGTTAAATTACTAGAAATAGAAGCTAAAGATGCTAATATAGAAAAGACTGATGTTAATGTGTTTGATTTTAGCTGAATATTTAGATAATGTCAGATAGCTTGAATTGGTAGAATAAAGTAATTAGGTAATGGTTTAGCTTCTGATAAAAGATAAATATAAGCTTCACTATGATTATTTTTAATAGAAATAGTTAATGTATAGCTACAAGCATTATTAGATAAATAGCCAAAGCTGTAAATATGTTATAAGAAAGAAATAATAGTTTGTGAATGAGTAAGCAGTAGTAGATAGTTGCAGAATAGAAATTTGTTGTAGCAGATATTAAGTTGGATGTTGTCATAGTATTGTTTAGCTATGGTAGTTTTATCATGACCTTCTAAAATAGCTTTTACTAGTTAAGAGTAAGAGTAGTCTATATTATTTTTCTTTATAATTAAATTTGTATTTGGTATATTGTTGTTTATTAAAGAAAATTTAGAATGAATGAGTATAGATAGATAATAAATATAGCCTGATAGTTGTGAAAAAAATATTCAGATAAAGGTTGAGATTTGTGTAATAAATATATATAGCATTTACTATAATCAATTTTGATTAATATTGTAAGTATGTAATTAAAATTGTTTAGTTGTAAATAGTTGTAATGATAAATATGTTTTAAAAAGGAGCTAAGTGTTTAAGGATATAAAAGTAGAGATAGGTTCAAACATGCTAACCACAAGTTATAGCATAAGTCTGGATTATATAATGTATTGTAAGATAAGTCTTGTAGTTTTTCTTTGATATGAGATGATGAAATAGAGTTTAAGAAAGTAAAGATTTCTTTTGTAAATTTGCTCACTATATGCTCAGCTTGCACAGCTATATAGAATATTATAGTCTGCTCTATATGTTGAGTTTGACTATCATTAACCTGGTCCTTTGTATAAATGGATTTAACTATCTGTCTACTTATATTATTCTCTTCTAAGAATGATCTACTAAATGTAAAGAATATCATTATCTTAAAAACAGTAGCTGCATTTATGTACTCTACAGAAGAGTTTATTAAAAATAGTTATAAGAAAGTGTTGTAACATGTCAGGTTGTAAATTTTGTTGTAAGTTTTATTCTGTGTTTTGGTCAGTGTTCTTAGTATTTAATTTAGACATAATGTCATCATTAGAAAGCTTAGATAAGTTATTATTTTCTTTAGATAATGAAGATATTGGCTTGGTTATAGTGTCTAAATTAGAAAATATAGATTTAGTTTTGAGTATATTAAATTTGATATTAAACTTAGATATAAAATTTGTTGAGCTTCAAAATAGAATCTTTTGTTATAAGCTTCTCTAATTAAAGAAATAGGAACTTTGATATTTTTAAGAATATAAAAGTATGTAAGTATTCTAGCTAAGTATTTAGTATTAGTAGATTTGCTAGTAATTTTGGCAATAATTTGTTGCAAATAATAATTGTTAATTTGGTCATTATTGGCAGCAGCACTAAGATAAGCTTTAAAAAAGCTATAAAAATAATAGCTTTCATATGCTTGATTAGTTTCAATATTGTTAAGTTTGGTAAATTCTTTTTCAGTATCAGAGACAAGTTAGTGAAGAAAGATGATAGGTGTAGGTTTGTTAAAAGTAGAGTCTTAAGCTGGTTTTTGTTAAATATAGAGAATTTAAGAGTAGAATATGTCTATTTAGATTTGAGCTATGTATTAGTTGAAGCTAAAAAATGATTATATGAGTCAGTAAAGAAAAAAGAAGATAAATTTTTAACATTATGTTTTGTATCTTTAGGTAATATTGTACAGTTTTCAACTGTACAAATATGAATATAATATAGAGCTACTTTGAAACATAATTTAGAGCACTCTTGTAAGGAGTCAATAAAGGTAATTTTAAATTTAGAAGGTAAAAGAGCTTTGTATATATTAGATAATTTGAAAGTAATTTGGTATTTGATATAGTTGAATGTTTTTTCTTGATTGATATTATAAAATTGGCATTTGTAAATATTAAAAAAAATTTTAAACCAGGCTTTAAATTCTGGTAAATAATTTTTTAAAGATAGAATTTGAAAGGTTTAAAAAAATTTTTTTTAGAAATATTAAGGAAAATGTTAATATTAAATATATTATTATTTTGAATTTTAAAGAGTGATTAATTGATATTGTCTTTACTAAAATTATAATGTAATTTAAAATAGATAAGATAAAGTTTAAGATCTTCATAAAACTTTTTTGCATGAATAGTTTTATATTTGTTATAAAGAATAAGATATAAGCAAGCCAAATTAAAAGCTATCTGTTTCTGATTAGTAATAGTAGATAGAGAAATGAAGTTCTGAAAAGCAAAAATTTTTGGGTAGTTCAATTGAATAAATAGAGTTGTAGTAAATTCTTTAAAAAGAGTAATAAAAGTGAAATAGATTAATTTAAATAAGATAAAAATTAATTTGTTAATTAAAAAATTTGCTTCATAGATGAGATTAATTAAGAATTTGGATCTTTTGTCTACTAAAATTTTAATTAAATATTTGTAATTAAGTTTTGCTTCAGGACTTGTATTAAATGCTAATTGAATAATTTTTCCTAGATAGAAGTCAATAAGGTGTAGTTTAATAAAAGTGAATAGTTGTTGAACAATTAGATTATTGAGTTTAGTATTGTTTTTTATAGTGTTAGTTATTAAATATTCTTTAAACCAGTTAAGTTTATTGCTAGTATTTCTTTGAATTTCTTTTTTCTTTTGTTTTTGTTGTTTAGAATGCTGTTGTTTTTTGTTTTTCTTTAAAAGAAGGGATTTCATTTGTTGGATTTTAATAAGAGCAAGAATTAGTTTTTGTTTAAGAGTAAGAAAAGAAATAATTTGTTTTTTAGAATTAGGAGAGGAAGATTAAATGTTTAAGCTAATTAGTTTGAATTTGATTGAGACTGTAACTATTTGTTATTACAATATAAGAGAAGAGATTTGTGTCAAAGGTTTAAGTTTAATATTCAATAAACCAGAAACACAAAGTTTATAAATTAGGTTTTGCTTAAAGATTATACAAATTGTATAATCAGAAGCATAGTTACATTGTTCTTTAGCTACACAAAGAATATTTTTAGTTCTACATATAAGGCATGTATAGTAATATTGAGAGTGTATAACAATTGCAGAAGGTGTAGGTTCTATTTAAAAACTAGAAAATAGCATACGAGGTTTGGAAGAAGATAAAAATTTTTCTAAAATGATTAACAGAGATGGTAGAAGAAGTTTGAATCATAGGTTGTTCAAGAGAAGTAGAATAAAGAATTCTGTAAAACTAAGAAGTGAAGCTAGTATAATATATTTCACAAAGACATATGACAATAATAGGTTGTTGAGGAACTTTAAAATAATGATGTTTTTTAGCAGTATCACAATTAATTAGATTAATGTCTGCTAGAAATACATGTAGAAATTGAGGTTTTCTTTCAACAATTTCTACAACATAGTAATTTTTATATTTATTATAGTAGTAATTAATGTTATAAGAGTCAGGATTTTTAGAGACTAAAATAGGCATAGTTTAAAGTTTAAGAATTAAAAACAGAGTAGATAATAGAGATTTTGGATGTAAAAGAATCTGAAAGATATAGGCTATAATAATTAAAAAAGTGTGACAACTAAAAGAGTGTAACAAATAATAGATGTGATAAGTAAGGAGGTATGACAAATAAATAAATATAACAAATAAGTAACACAGAATGTGCAGGCTAAGTGGTTACAATGATTGATGTTGAACAAATTTTTGTGTTAGTTAATTAAACTAAAAATAAAAAAAATTAGAATTTGTGTTAAATTAATTAATAATATGACTTTTGGTAATTATTTACAGGTGCTAGGTGTCCTAGAATACAGGACCCCTCTCCAAAAAAAATTTTTTGCAAAAAAAAACAGAAGTTTTGTAAAGGAGTTTTAAAGGTTTTTTTGCATAAAACCTTCAATATTAATCCAATATTAATGTATAATATATAAAAATAAAGCTCTAAGTAAGCTTTGTTTTTTTGTTTAAGATAATAACTAAGGTTAACTTAATAAATTATTAAAAAAATTTTAAAAAAGTATTTTACAGCATAATAAATATATATTACTGTACAGAGGTTTGAAAGATATAAAACTAGGCTGCCTATATATAAAATTTAATTATAAACAATTTTATTTAGGAGACCAAAAAGAGTTTATTTAATAAATTATTTAGTTATTGCCAGTTTATTATCAGAGAATTTTAGTACAAATAATTGTCAGAAAGAGTTAATAATTTGCATCTAATTTAACTTATTATTACTAGTTATTTATATATATATTTATCTTTATATTTTATTATCCTTTAAACTGTTTTCTAGGCAAATTTGTCTGAATTTTTAAATTAAATTTAGTATATTTTAAATAATACAATAAATTATTAATAATATAAAATACAGTTTACTTATAAAATATTTTATTAAAAATATACTTTACAAACTTTATTAGAAAAATTTTTTAAAATTAATAAGAAACTTTTAAGTAATAAAAATTTAAAGATTTTGTTTAAAAATTTTTATTATAAAAAATTTTTTTAAACTTTTCAAGATTTTATATATTTTTAAAGCTAAATTTTATTCTTAATACATGTTTAAATTTTTACAAGTAAATTAAAAAAGTTGTATTAATAAAAGTTGTCATCTTTTATATAAACTAAAATATTGTATTAAAAACTATAAATTTAAAATTAATATTTAAAGAGTTTGTCAAGAATTAGTTAATAATTTTTTTGATTAAAAAATTTTTTTAAATTTGTCTATTTATAGCTTATAAGTAACTTAAACTTTTTTTTTATAATATAAAATTAAATATTACTATATTATAATTTTTATTTTTAAATATTATTAAACAAAATTTCATTTAAATATTTTAAAATTTAAAAAATATAGATTATAAGTATATTTTTAATTTTTCAGACAAATCTGCTTGGAAATGGTCTACAGTTTAAGGGATAAGATATGGTACTTAGTAAAACAGACAGGTTGTTAACCTTCAAATAGCAGGTTTAGTGTTCAAATATTATAAATAATGAATTTTGAAAATTATATTTGTAATATAGTAATTGTCTTGTAATTAGTTAGATTAATATATCTGTAACTTTTAGTTACATCATCTTGAATAAAAACTTAAGATATTTATGTAAAATATAATATACATAGAAGAATGTTAATAACTGGTGTATATAAAACTTTCATAATAAGATCATCAGGCACAGAAATCAATAGAAGTTCATAAAACATTTTTAAAAAGAATAGATAAATAAAACACATAAATCTATATGCTTTTCGAACCAGTTTATGACTTGATTTATCTTAGCCAATCAGATCTCTGAAATACACAACAGTTGGTAGCTTGTTGGTTGAACATCTATCTTAGTGAAAAAAGCAAAATTAAATTAAAATTCTTTAGATCAAAAATTCCTTGTTTTTATTAAACATGCAATTATTAGTAATTGTTATATTATAAATTAAGCATACATATTAACTACTTATAATTTTTAATTCAATTAAATTATATAGTAAATCATTAGCTAAAATATTTATCAAAATAACTTATAAATATGATTTGTGATAGATTTTTTTATATATTAAAAAAATAAAAGTTTATTTAAGTTTTTATAAATAACAAATTATTCATAACTCAAATACAAAGATTTTAGCACATTTCTAATATATTTTTTACATGATTGAGCAATAAATAATTGCAACATTAGGTTCTTAAATTCTAATACAGCAAACCTTCATAAGTGCACCCTCTATACATGCATATTCTTCCCAAATGCATACTCAAATTTGGATCCAAATATATATATGACTTTTATAAATGCATTTTTTTTTATTGTTTTTTAAGTGCATATTAAAGTTTGATCTCAAGAGCATACACTTATAAAGGTTTACTGTATAATATTAAACTATTTAAGAGTTAAGACTATAATATTAACCTACTTTATTATTTAATTAGTTTTATTTCTAATTATATATATATATTTTTTCTTTTGAAGTGACAATCTTGCTTGTATATCTTTTATTAAGTAACATATAATTACATTATTTTTATATACAAAGTCTATCAATAAGGCTACAATTAGCCATACATACAACTTTAGTCATTATTTATTTAAAAGCTCTACTTGCAGGTTACCTACTAATTGTCATACCTAAAATCTGTCTATAGATTCTCTATTTAAAGTCTCTAATTTTTAACACTATTGCATATATGTGCAACACTTACATTATTATTGTATTAACATATCAGGTTAGAGCTATCTGGTTACTATTTATATCAAGATATTACTTTATTGGATGTTACTAAATATTCATAGCCCTCAATTTACCCTTGATGCAAGCTTACTAAGCTAGTACCAAGATTATTACTTAGATCTGACTTAGTGTAATCTGTATTTACTAAACTGGTTTTAATGCCAGAGGTATTTGAATTTCAGTAAGTCTATTCCTTTTTCATAATTTCCTTTTAGATTTACTATATCACCTACTAATGCACCTTCTCTTTATTTCTAGTATATTTAACACTTCTTTTATATCAAGCATCAACTCTTCATATTGAGAAACTTCTTTCTGAGAACTTTTTTATATACTGATCTTCTATTTACATAAACTTAGCTACAGAGCTTTATGTACATTTATATGCTTCCATAGATCACAGAGTTTTTTGACTTCAGCTAAAATTGAACTATTGATCTTATTTGTGAAGAGAAGGGCACCTAAACCACTAGGCTACAGGATCTTATTCCATTTCTAATTATATTTGTATCTATGTTAAACAAATAAAATAATAAATTCTTTATTATTTACAAAATGTGCAAGTTATTATTTACAACAATAAAACATAAATCATTATTATTAGATTATAATTTTGATATATAAAATCAAAAATAATTATGATAAATTAATTATATAATATATCATTAAAAATAATAATTTAAAGATTATTAAAAATATAAAATAAGATATACTTTCAACTAGTCAACTAATAGAAAAAAAACAAAATATTACTATTAATCATAACTTATATTCTAACTATATTATATTGATGTGATCTTATCAAACTGTATCCAAACTACTTAAAATAAGATTAATTAAAAAAAAAAGTATAACAAAAAATAAGTGGCAATGTTCTGAGTTATTTTATGATTTAGGTTGATTCTGAATTGATCTAGATTATTCTTGAATTTTAAAATGAACAGGTCATTTCTCAATCAGTAAAAAATTTAAAAAATTTAAAATTTATATGCCAAAGTAATAAATTATATAACTCAAGCAATAATATTAATTACATTATTAAAGTTCTTTTGTATAAAAAAAAAAATTTATATAAAAAAATCAAAAACTTATAAAAATTCTGTATAATAAAATTTAGCTATATTAGTAAAAAAATGTTTTAATACTTTAAATAATAAAATAAAATAAAAACAATAAAAAAATGCATATTTAAAACATATAAAAAAATACAAGTTTAAAATATATAAAAAAATTTCACATAATATAAACTTAAGAAAAATTTAAATTACTTAAAAGTTTTTAACAGGACAAACTTGCATCTCCAAGTTGTTTAATTATATAAAGTTCTTCAGTTGCAACACTGTATTTAAATTTCAGTTTCTGTAAGTTGTTAGAATTTTAAGTATATTTAAACATTGATTATATTTATTTAATCTATTAAACAGGATTGTTTTTTTTTGATGAATAAATGCTTTTAATATTTGATCAAAAGTTTCATATACCAAAAGGTTATAACTTTTCATTTTTAAAAATTAATAAGAAAAAAAAAGTGTATTTATTAATAAAGTTAAACATTTGAAAGTTTTATTTATTTATTAATTTTTGTTTTTTGTATTAATTATTTAAAATACGTATTAATTTTGGTTTCTAAATTTTTATTGTTTCAGGATTAAGTGACAAGTATAGATATAACAAATAAGCACTAACTAATTTATTTATATATAATAAAGCAGTTGATATATATTTGTTACTTAATAATTAGTCATACTCTGATCCTTAGCGTTTTATTAAAAATTGATCTAGATCATTTCTAAATTGGTGAAAATTTATGAATAATCTAGGTCAATTCAGAATTAACCTAAATTGTAAAATGACTCAGAACAGCCTCAAATTTATAATAATACTGTAAGCAATTAAATAAAATTATTAAAAAAATAAGTTTATTAATTATGTCATTAACATGCCTTATTGATTGCTATTACTGATTGCATCAAACTATACTAAAATGAAATTAGTAGATAAAGTGTTATTAAAAGAAGAATATAATCGAATAGTTGTTACCAAGCCTCAGTAATTACATTGTTACCAAGCCTCAGTAATTATATTGTTACCAAATTTATCAGACTATACTAAATCAGTATTAGTTAAAATTGCATTAAAATGAAGATTAGAGATAATGCATGTAATGATGTCTAGAACTTTTAAAACGCATAATGATGTTGGTAGAAAATCATTTATTAACTATAGAATAAAAAAATAAATTAATTAATTATGTTATTGCCAAGTCAATGATTGTGTTGTTACCAAGCCACATTGGTTGTATACTAAAATTAATCATATTTATTCATATGATTATAAGAAAAAAGAAAAGTAAGGTTAGTAATTATCATAAATAGTAATATAAAACTTATGTAACTTTATACAAAGCCTCTTAATAATAATTGTAATATACAAAACCAATAATGAGAACCTGTTATATTTTGATGTGATTGTTAATTATTGTACTATTAAAAATATATAAAGAAAATAAAATAAAAAAACTATATAGATATTAAGACATTTCATAAAAATTGATCTATTATTATAAATATAATAATTAAATAAATAAAATAAAATGTCTAGTAGTTCAAACTCAAATATACCTAATGACTATATGTCTATTAATTTAACTAATAAAGTTATTAAATCAGATAGTATCTATGAATCACAAGAAGTAGACCAAAATGAATATTTAAAAGTTTATAACCATCTTACATTAAATACATATAAGGATTGGATTAGTAAAATTCTTTTAAATATTTCTGAAGCTAACTATATTCAAAAAGACAATAGAGCAAATAATGAGTATATGTTAAATGAAAGATATGTTTGTTATTGTTCTGAAAATTCCAAATTTACAATTGGAACAATAGAGCATACAACTAAATCTTTATCAAATAATAATCCATTTTATCCTATACAAAAACCTTTAAAGAAAGTAGGTTGTAAATCCTATTTATGTATACTAAAAAATAAAAATAAAAATAGAAATAAAGTTTTTATTATTCATTATAACCTTTATAATAGGCATGTTCCTGGATCTAATAAAGACTTATACCATTTTAATATATCACAACAAGTTAGAGAATGGGTTTGTAAAAGGGCAAAAGATAAGTTAAAACCTTCTCAAATTGTAATGATGTTTTATCAATGTGTTAAATGGTCTTATTATATTAGTGATTCAAACTCTTTATCTATAATACAAAAGTGAAATACATATCTGTCATATATAGATATATATAATATAATTCATAAAAAAATAAAAGGTATAATATTTTTAAAAAATGAACAAAATAGCTATAATGAAGAAACTTTTATTAAAGAATAGATCACTTCATTAAAAGAAGATGGATTCTATACTTATAGTAACTTAATATGGGATTCTTTTTTAGATTTTATATATAGATTTTAGACAGAATTTCAAAAAAATATGTTAAAATCAGGAAGTGCAAGAACAGTTTGCATAGATGGCACATATAGAACAATATTACACAAGATATATATTTTTACTCTACTTGTATATAATGATAAAGGTGAACAAGGTATACCTGTAGCTCACCTAATATCAGAAAAAAAGCAAGTAAAATATTAATTTGCTAGTTAAAAATCAAAACCAAGAATAAAATCCCTACATCTTTATGACTGACTATGATAATATGCAACAAATAGCAATTAATACTGTATATCCAAATGCTAGAATTACACTCTCCCCTGTAGATCCCTTGACCGAAATTTACAGGAAGCAAAGAACACAAATAATACTGAAATACTCAAGCAAACAGCATTTAGAACACTAAAGAAAAAGACAGAAGACTATAGGAATACAATCAACCAAGTTAAAAACAAGAAATAAACTAAAGCAGCAACAAGCAACAGCAGGAAAACAAATTTTCAAAAAAATTTTAATGAGCAAAATTAACATATAGATATAGAACAGAATAGGATAAATAAACATACTCGAGGCTCTTAAAAGAAAATTCTAGCACAAGAAATACAAGCTTGGTAACAACACAACAAAATAGATATAGATCTCTTGAACAAGACTTTAGTTAGTTTAACCTTGGTATAAAAAGTTTTATAAAAATCTTTTATCATTTTTTGGAAAAGTGGAAAATCACCCTAGACCCCGAAACAATTAGTTAGTACATGTGATCAGTCAACAACAAAACAACAACAAACACAACATATTACATGTACAACAATCTTATCTTAATTAGGAAACAACAGGTAGAAATCTTTACGTGCACTACTAAACAGATAAATAAACAACAAACTAATATAGAAATAGAAGTACAGTGCAGGCTAGGCCTCCCAGGTGACACAAAACTAATTCAACATATAAGAGGTTTCGGTGATAGAAATAGAAGATACATAGACAGCAGAATATTAGATGAAATTTTGTCAAAGCGAATAGATAATCCAAGCAATTTAGAGTACATAGCGAAAGATCTTGTAATATATGATTCAAAAAACATCACAATAGGTGATTACTTCTTTATGGGCAAGTACTCGAAGCACTTAAAAGAGCAGAAATGTTTTTAGTAACAAGAAGCACAATAGAAGAATGGGCAGGTAAGCTTTTAGCAGTAGATCAAAACCCGAAATCATTTAATTACTTGTTGAGTATGAAGAATGAAGAAATATTGAAAGAAAAAGCAAAGATGGAAGGAATAGAAAAAGGTAAAAATACTGAGAATATGGATATAGTTTATATTAAAAAAAAGAGACAACAATATGAAATTAACAGCAGTGAAGAAGACAACACAAATCTAAATGTAGTTATCGGTCAAATGCAAGATCTTAGCATATCAATATCATCATACCAAGAACCAGCAAGATATTTAAATAAAGGAACTAATAAGGTAGCAAGAATAGCAAGTGTAAACAAAAACAGCACAGAAGATAAGAAAGCCAAAAAGAGCCAAGAAGGTGCAGCAGATTCTTCATGGCAAATAGAAAAAGGTGTAACAATAGAACAAGATCAAGAGATTACAGAGTTAACTGAAGAAAACAATGAAATACCTATACTGGTAGACACAATAGAACATAGCCAATGGTCTCCAATGAATCAAATATGCGACAAAAGCAGATCATTCAAAGCAAATATGCCAACATATGCAATACCAGGTGCAAATAAAGATGAAAGATTAAAATATACACAATGGATCTTGCGTGGCAATCATCACATCAAAACGATTAAAGAGGTCTTCAAAAATGGAAACAGCTGGATTGAGGTAGATTTCGATTGCGAATTTAGTAGACATGCAGCAATGGATAGAATTAAGAAAAAAGAAGAAGACTAGTTAAAACTTATTCCAGAAGAAATGAAAAGCCAAGAAAAGAAACCAAGCTGCCAAACTGTAAACAACAATAGGAAAGACAAGAATAAGCCCAAAGAAGACAAGAAATTTGTTAAGGAAAAAGATAATAAAAACATATACCCAGCAGAAGATGAGTCAGAATCATACACATATCTAACAATATGGGATTTACCAGCAAATATCAATGCAGAAGAAGTTGAATACATGTGTAGAAATCTTAAAGAAATGCAAATAAAATGCATCAAAAGATCCAAATATAAGGCCTTAGCTGTAGTTAGAGCAAAAAACATAAAAGAAAAAACCATACCATGGTCTTTGCCAATTGGCATGCACAGGTTAGTGAGAGTAACTATAGGAGAAGAAGACTTCAACCAACGCAACTCACGGAACCAATTCACAGCAAAAATATTAGAACTAC